>LOJH01011184.1:0-20706 GCA_001685095.1 Ellobius talpinus
AGAGATTCATCTCTTCAGTTTGTTCTGTTCTCTCCCCAGCATGGAGGGGAAATGAGCCCAAGACTTCCAGACCTTGGAATTGACTGTGTTTAGCCAGAAGACTCCCTGCATCTGTGGAGAAGAGCAGACCTCAGGCAGCACAAACCCAGCGCTGTCTAAGCTGATGATGACAGATGTCAGAAGCTTTCTTTGGAGAAGCCCTGGGCTGTGGTGGTGTTTGAGCGCAGTGTTTATCCTATGATGCAACTGTGCTTACACGGGATGCTCTTCATCACTGGCTTTGTCTACAGTGATGCCAGGCATACATGCTGGCGTGGATATATAGAGTGGGTTTTCAATGCTGCTGCTGTACTACTGGCTGCCAGTCAAATTTACAATCTAACAAATCTTCACAAATCATCAGGGTTTGCTGTTTTACCACACAGTTACAATTTTTATTGTCTTCCACACTGCAAACATCTTCAAGGTGGGGGAATTATCATCTGGTAATTCTTGACCTTTTTTCTTAATGATGTGGAGAAGTTTCCTACATGTTTATTGACCATTTATATATCTTTTTTAAGAGATATTTTCCCCATGTTTATTGGTATCTTTTCTCTTGCATTATTGAGTTGGAAGAGTTCTATACAAATTCTCAAACTTATCTTTTCATTGCATGTTTATCAGCTAATGACAACAGCCACCCCTTCTGCTGCAGGCTGACTTCCTGCCTGACTTTTCACTTAAGAACAGCTTTTGTAACATTGCAGAAGAGGGGGTGAAAAGACGGTAGGAATCAGAGGTGGGGAGGGTCCAGGGGCAAGTCTCTCCTGGGGAGGGTCCAGGAGGAAGTCTCTTCTGGGGAGGGTCCAGGGGGAAGTCTTTTCTGGGGAGAGTCCAGGGGGAAGTCTTTTCTGGGGAGGGTCCAGGGTGATATCTCTTCCGGGGAGGATCCAGAGGGAAGTCTCTTCTGGGGAGGGTCCAAGAGGAAGTCTCTTCTGGAGAGGATCCAGGGAGGAGTCTTTCTGGGGAGGATCCAGGGGGAAGTCTCTTCTGGGGAGGGTTCAGGTGGAAGTCTCTTCTGGGGAGGGTCCAGGGAGGAGTCTTTCTGGGGAGGATCCAGGGGGAAGTCTCTTCTGGACAGGACAGGGCCACTGTGCTCATGAATCCACAGCACCTGTGCTTGTCTGCACATGACCTGTACACGACCAAGCCAGTAAAGATTCCAGCATAAATGGGGAAGGGGCCATCCAGCCCCATCAATCACTGAGAAGACTCCGACAGTTGATGGCTGCTGAGGGGGGGCATCAGTTCTCTTTAAGTATATGTGACTGTAAGCCATCCATGCTCCATTCAATGGCCTGATCCCCGTATGTATATGAGCAACACAAATTGGACTCCGTAGGTTATTAAATAAAAAAGAAAATGGAGTAGAAAAGGGCACTGGGGAGTGGAGTATAGATCTGCCCTGGATTAGAGAGAGGAATGGTGGGTGAATGGGATCAAAATACACTGTACTTATGTAGGAAATTCCCAAATTAATTTAAAATATTATAGTAAAACACAGCTTTTGTCTTGCTTGAATTCAATTATTTTTGCTCTTAGTATTTTCTCCTATCTCTGTGTGTCCCCTTGATGTGCTCTCTGCATGTGTATGGTAGCAATGATTTCAAGCTGCCATCGCCGGTAAGAAGGTCACTCTCTAATATGATACATATTTTTCTGGTGTGTAACAAATTACTACAACATGTCACAGCCATTTGTTATCTATGTCACCAGTTCCAGGGATGGCAGATTTCAGCATGGCTGAGAAGGCAGGTCTTCAGGCCTCCAAAGTCAAGCAGCTGAGTCTCGTTCTCAGCAGCGCGCCCTCTAGAGGACAGTCCCAGGTAAACCACCTCAGTTTAGAACTGGGAATATTAGAATTTGTTTCCAGACAGCTATAGAATTCTCAGATGTTTGCTGTTTCAAGACTAGTAAGAGAAGTCTTCCATCACAGGCAAATGCACACCTCCATCCTTTGTGCTTTTCAAATTGATCTCAACTGATTAAGTCAGACCCACTCTGGATAATCTCACCTCAAATTAACTGACAGTTAATTATGTGGGGACCTTAGTTATAATCACAAAATTCCCTCACTTTTCCCTTTCCCAAAGTCTATTGGCCACAAGTAAATCACAGGCCCCATCTTTTAAAAAATACATGATAGAATTATCTAAGGGTATGAGCCATCAAGTGCATCCTTAATGAGCATCTGTTACAAGACACTAGCTCAAAGAACATTTCACCTAGGATGCAAAAATAAACACTATGCGCTGTCATTTTAGGCAATGTCATTAAATTAGTAGCAGTTCCCGAGTAACAAAACTGCTACAAAGAATTATTATAATTGTACTGGTAAGCATTGAGTGTTAACTCTGTGGGATCTGGGTTCACCTGTGTACCCTGTGCACACCTGTGTGGTGGTTTGTAAGCTTGGTTAATTGTGTGTGAAGACCCACCCCAACCATAGGTGGTATACAGTTCCATGGGCTAGGCTACTAGACTGCATAAAATGGAAAATGCTCACTCAGCAGGAGCACTCATCTTTCTCTGCCCCCTCTGTCTCTCTGTCTCTCTCTCTGTCTGCCTATCTTTTTCTGTCTCTCTGTCTCTGTCCATTTGTCTGTTAGTCTCTCTCTGTGTGTGTGTGTGTATGTGTGTGTGTGTGTATCATCTATCTATCTATCTTCTTCCTGATTGGAGACACAATTGATGAGCCGCCTCAAGCTCCTGGCACCATGCTTTCTTTCCCTGATTGATTTCTTCTATCCTCAAATCATGAGTCAAAATAAATCTTCCCTTCCTTATATTGCTTTTTTTCAGGTTTTGTCCCAACAACTCATACAAAAAAAAACCCTTTTCAGTGCATAGCCATTGTAAGTACTGGTGACTTTCACGGAGACAGCAATGATTTCCCTAAGTCGTGGCAATAATAATGAGATCTGATGTGCATGCAATGTTTTCTAAGGCCTGATGCTTTATATACAAGAACTCAATCCTCACAGTCACCCCAGCAGCGGGCAGTGTTGCTGATACTGGCCTCTCCTGTAGAAGAAGACATGTTGAGAACACACAGGGAACAGGTGAAGAGGGAAATGGGTGGGGTGGGTTATCATATTTCCTTATAAACATGTATGACATTCTCAAAAATAAAAATTATGATAAAATTTGAGTATAAAATAGAAAGAAATGCAAGTAAGATGGCAGGGTAGTTGCAGATGCTATGTGTACAATAGAGAAGATGATAACTGAGATTGGTAAGAGAGATACTTCTCACACAGATAAAAAATAAGGGATAAATCTGTTAAGAGCCCACATAAGCTTTAAATTTTGTGAGATACAATTTCCACAAGTAACTATTTGCAGGGAGAAGAGCAACTGGGGTGACTGATTCCAAGCAGGTGTCCATGCAACAGAAGCCGCCCAGCTCCAGCTTCCACCTCCTTCTGGCTGTTTCCACTCACCATCAACTTGTTTCTTACCAGACCTCGGTCCAAGAGGCCACCAGTCTTCAGGATAGATTTACTAAACCTTCCTGGTTCCCATGTTCCACCCAGTCAGTCATTCAACCAGGACCAGGTAGCTTGTTCTACTTATCCCCTCCCATACCACACCACACACACATCACACACACCACAACACACACACATATTGCAGGCACCACACCACACACACACACACACACACCACATGTTCACACACATCCACATATACCACAGGCACCACACATAAAAACATATACACATCACAAACATACACACTACAAACACACCACATACACCACACATACACACACACCATACACACACACCACATACACCACACCATGTGCATGCACACATACACACACACACACCCCTTGATCTGAGCCCAAGGTATAGACTCTGACATAATAGGGTCATTTCACAGATACTGCGTCTCCTGGGACTGACCCTACCAGACATCTCACATCTTTCCCCAAGAGACAGAAAGGACTCCATCAGGCAGACCATACTTGGGACCCATGGGAATGGAACTGAGCTTTCAGTGAAGAGATGTAGCCACCTGGGCTTCCCTTCACCCTGGACTTGGAAATCAGACAAGCACATCCAGGCATCCCAGAACCAGAAGTTGGCTACCACACACATGCTTGCAAAGCTAACAAACTGAGCTAGGCCTTTTTCCTCTTCTTTCATTACCATGTGTAGCCTCGGTGTCTACCTTTATCCAAACACCACCTGTCTTGCTTCTTCTTTTGGGGCCCTTGAAATTAACAACAGATTTTTGCATTCTCATTGCATACTTTCCCCTTCAAACAATCCAACCCACCTTCAGTTGTTCGAGACCCATCCTGGGACAGGACAGACTAGGGCTCTGCAGAGTCCTTACCAGAGACTGTGAAGAGTCCTTCTGACCAAAGGAGGCAGCAAGCCGAGGGGATAACTCTTGGTCTCTTCTTCCGATGCCGGAGCCGGAGCACAGGCCTACCTAGGTCATGACTTAGACGGATTGCTCCTCTAACTAGGAGGCTAACTGTCTCCAGCTCCACCCTCGAGCTTGGTCAGTAGGTAATTACACCTAGTAGCCCATGACTTCCCTATTGACTACACATGGTAGCCCTGCCTCCCTCTTGCCTCTTTATCAGTCACATCCCAGATCATCCGGCCCCAGTGCACCTCAGCCCCATCCTGGACGAGGTAAAGCCCGAAGCACTGGACAAGTTCTCTCTGTGACTCTGATCCGCTGCCCTGTTGGGAATTACTGAGACTGAAAGCAGAAAGCTGGGTGCCAGGTCCAAAGATCTTAGTTTCCTGTTGTTCTTAACAAGTGAGAGGCTGCCAGTCAATTATGTTGCCTTAACTTTACTGTTTCACCTAATATTAGGGGCTTAATTTCACTGCAGTTACCAGCTTGAGGGATAAGAGAAGTTGCCAAGAGTCCATACCACCACTTCCACCCTTCCTAGGAGGACCTTGGTCAGGAGTTTTAAGACCTCGATTTCTAGCTGGTTTCTCAGCTTGCAGCTGTCCAGACTCAAGAGTTGCTCAAGGCAAGACAGGATCCTTCCAGAAAGTACAGCCCAAGGCAGGAGCCTCTGACTCCAGTGGGAAGTGGTGGAAGGTTCTGGCTCTCCTCAGAATCCTTCAGTCTCAGGGCCTCATCTGAACAGAGCTCCTCAGTGGAGTCTCCAGCAAGACTTTCCAAAACAGTCCTGCATCACCTTACAAGCATGGAGGTGTTCCCTGCTCGTCATCAGTCTATAATTGTCCAAGTCTTACAAGGGGGGTGAAAAGGAAGGGATCTTCAGTAACAGGTTTTTCCAATCAAGTCAACAAGGACAGAATGACTTGATGTGTGTCACTTTATGTAAAAGAGCCGCTTCCCACTGGAAATTTCCACATTCTTTTCCTTCTTAACAAAGGGACTGACTGTTCATTCAGAGCTCACATTCATTTTGAAGTAATAAGAAAATAGAGGCCGGAGAGATGTCTCAGTGGAAGAAGCGCTTGCCTCCCAAGCATGAAGAGCAGAGTTTGGATCCCCAGCACACACTAAAGTTGTGATGATTGGCAGCCCACCTGTAATTCCAGTACCTGTCAGGAGGAGATGGAGGTCCTGGGGCAAGCTGAGTAGCCAGATTAGCTAAATCCATGACCCCTGGGTTCAACAAGAGACCCTGCCTCCTTGAAAAATTATGTGGAGAACAATTTGAGGAAGAGAGCCTGTGTCCGTCTCTGGTTTCCACACACATGCATAAATATGTGCACATGCACACACATGGAAGAATCATTAAAATAATAATAGTAGTACAGTCTGGAGCATTCTTTCTAAAGCAGACGCTCTGTGGTTGGAGCGCTACCTGCTCTCCCACATAGGCATCTAACAGTGCCAGCAAGTGTTCCATTGCACCCCAGCCAACCCCATGGATCAGGCAGCAGGAGGTGGGGAGGACGGAGCAAGCCCCCACAATGAGGTCACTTCACACATATGAGCAAGACTCACACGAGAAGTCCCATACACCCACTCCTTCCTTGCCCACCCACCTTGGTCCCCTAGCGGTCCGAATGTATTCATTTTATAGCAAACTGTTGAAAAATGGATGCATTTCAAACTTCCTGGTGAATATCTGGTTTGTGGATTACTCTGGCCCAGGCATATCCACTCGCTTTTTCCATGACAGTTCACATCTTGTCCCTGCCTTTCTTGTCTCCCTAATTCCTTAGGTGGCTTTGTTCCTTCTGCTGGTGTTTGTCACATTTCTCTGCGTAGAACTCTCTGTGAATTTCATTTTCAAGACTCTTTGCCCTCCCCATGGTCCCTAGCGAAAACATGGCTGGGCAAATGGGAGGCAAGGCCAGCTTCCCAACCCGCTCCAGAGACCATCCCCCCGGTAGCCACCCCAGAGTCCTGAAGGGTGTTTGCTTCCATCCAAAATATTTTCCAGTCACATGAGAAGATGGGTAACCAAAAAAAGCTGCATTCCTCTGTGCCACATATGAGAATCATCCTGTCAGCCTTTGGGCTTGAGGGATAGGCAAAAAGAAGAGCTTGTCTCCATCTTAAGAGCCGGGTGCAGCATTGTCAATTTAGAGTGCACAACACTGATGGGATTCTTCAGTCCCCTACTCTGAGGGTGATTGCACTTTGCCACATGACCCCAGTTCACCTCTTTTGTATTCTTTCTGCATGGTACAGACAAGCAGTCTTCCCTCCAAGATAGTCCTCAGTGAACTGGCCCTTTCAAAATTATGTCTTTTCAAACTTACTAGGGAACCGTCTTGCGATGTTAGCCATTGCCGTGGAGTTCCTGAGCATTCACCTGCTGCAGACTGGGCTCTGCTGATCAAGGCTCAGCTTTGCTAACTGCCAAGGCCAAATTTAGGAAGAAGGGGGAGCTGAAATCAGCCTGCTCAAGAGAGATAGAAATTAGACATTTAAATGACATTGGAGGATGAAGAACGGATGGAGATCTACCCTGTCTGATCTGGCTTCTGGTGCTAAAGAGAGGGGGTTTGAACAATTGCTCGGCCTACCTGAGCTAATTTTCTCAAGGCTTACAATGAGATATCTGAACTACATTTTCTAAACAAATATAAATGTATAAAGTCTATTGGAATGATGGCACAGAGCACAGGAACAGAATGTTCTCACTGCAGAGGGGAAGAAAGGTCCAAGAGAACTACAGAGCCTTTTAATATCTCCAGGGCTGCTACTTGCTTCGTTCCTTTCATGAATCATAAAGACTGGCTCAAAGTCAACCCTTGCCAAAAAGGAAAAAGTGCAGCATTTGTCTCTGTTTTCATACAACTGCTCCCAGAAAACACTTCTCATGTACGTTTAGCTCTTCTTTGGGCCCATCCCATCCATCCCCAAGCACCTCACTCGGAATGCCACTCCTCAAAGGACCTGCAGGAAAATAAAGATTCAAGACGGGAATTCCCTTTGGGTGGAATTTTATTCTTCTGTTTTTGAGGTCTTGAGTACTTACTGAATGCAGAGTGATAAAAGTTGGGTACTCAAAGACCAAAACAAGACACAGTTTCCACCCTCAAGGAGTCTGTAGTTTCCAGGAGAGTCAAATGTGTGAACATCCAGGAGCAGCTAGGGAGAGTTCAAGGTGGAATGACCATCTAATTTATAGCACAAGCTAGGGCATTTTTAAAGGATAAAGACGTGCATTATTAACTAATAGCAAATGCCTAAACCAGATCTATCCCACACAAGCCAGCATCTAGGGTAACCCTAGCTACAGGGAGGGCCAGCATCTATGGTAACCCTAGCTACAGGCAGGGCCAGCAGCAGTTGCACTTAATACAGTGTCCTTACGTAGTAACTGAAATGCCTTATGATGCAGGTAATACCTTGACCCAGAGAATCAAGTTGTGTCTGACAGAAAATTAGGCAGCAGCATGCATTCTGTTTCTGATAACTGGTAACGACTCTTCCATAAGCCCTGATATTCAAAGTGTCCTTCATCCCTGGTTCTCTTGTTTTTTTTCTTTCAGAAGCCTTCCCAGTAGACACGATTATCAGCCTAATCTTGCCATAATAAAAGCACTGCGTTCCAGGCAACAACATGAAAAAATAACTCGTTCAGTCCCTCAAGAGGCTTCTGCTCCTCCGTCTGAGCTTTCTTCTGCTTTCTTCCATGCTGACAACTAAGAGGTCCTTAATAAGCTGTTCACAGAGTCAACACCGAGGAGTGGGGTCCAGGTGACCTCATTTTGTCCTCTGTGGTTCCACATCTCACAGAATTGAATCGCCTCTTCATGGTTTTTACGAATGTGAAAATGATTTTTCTGTCCCACTAACCCCAGTCTGAGGTTTTCCTGCCAGGAAGTTAGATTAAGGAGTTAATAATTAATTGGTAATTTTAAAACTATTAACTATATGTTTAATAAGAAACTTCCTTTCCCACACTCTATTGCTAAGCTGCTAGGCCTTTTGTAAGATTGTATTTCTCAGTACTGTCACTCAAGATGCATCCTAAGAAAACATCTTGCTGTGGAACTCATTCTAATTTTCCTCCAGAGTAACCGAGGCCTGGAAGCCTAGCTGGCCTGAACGAGGATAGCCATCTACCAGGCTGTGCTCTCCACGTGAGAATCACTTACGTCTTCCATCCAGTGGTACAGCCAGGCCCACAGAACATAGCAGAGCTCTGTGCCCCGTGCTGCATTCTTCCACAATTTCTATCACCTGGGAAAAAAAGAAAGGAAGGAAGGAAGAAAGGAGGGAAGGAAGGAAGGAAGGAAGGAGGAAGTAAAGAAGGAAGGAAAGAAGGAAGGAAAAAAGGAAGGAAGGGAAACAAAACAAAAAACAAAACAAAAAGTACTCTTGGGAAGAGAGTATTCACAGCATGGGTCTCCTCCATCTCACTACTACTAGTCTGAGACACAAATTTGAGAACCAAACTGAAGATATGTTTCTTGGCTGGTAAAACACCCCACAGCTTCAAGAGTAATTTGATATGTCCCATCCTTTGTCATAATTGGTAAGAAAGATGTTAAAAAGCATAAACCACATTAAGAGCAGGCAAAAGATATAAAGAGGAAATTTACAAAGCAACATAAAAAGCCAACAACTACTTCAAGACCATCAAGAAAATATGATTTCATTCCAATGAGATTGAGGAAGTTTTAGTGTTACAACACACAAGCTGGTAAGGACGTGGGAAAACAAGATGCCATTCAGTGCTGAGGACAGCATAAATCTCTGTTGTTGCTAGGGAGCAATGTCACATGCTCTGGAGTAGTTGAAAATGAACATACATGACCACCAAATCCTTCTGCTTCGGGCAGTTCCTCTAAGAACTTTCACACATGCTTAAGAGAAAGCTTCCAACCTGCTGGCTGTTGTTAATTACTACATCAAGCTGGGCGAAATTGCCTCAATACCCTTGGTGACAACAGATAAATCTGATCTAGTGGTGGCAGAGGCCATTGTTAACACGAATTACTGACTACATTGGTACTTAAAGGAGAACACCCTGAAAAATAGTAAATGTAGCAAGAGTAAAGAATTCACGGTATATTATTTGCATGCATTTTTAAACCAATAAAAAATACCACATGTTGAGAATATGTGTATCTAAAGGTAAGAATATGTGTATCTAGGCAGAATAAATCCTACTTTGAGCTTAGTTATCATGGCTGGAAAGTAAATAAAGGGGAGTTATATTATTTGTGAGCTTTTATTAATTTCTAAAGAAAAGATGTGATGCAGACAGCATAAAAAACGAATAGTTTTACTAAAATATAACAACAAAAATGAACAAACAAAACACTGGAAGCTGGTGTCTATGGTGGCCAGAAAGTGTTACATCAGGCTGGAGTCTTCAGGATTATGGTACTGATGCTACTATTCATCCAGCAGGAACAGACTTTAGCTGCAAAACTGGTCCATCACTATCTCAGACAAGAAGAGAACGAAAGAGTTGAAGAGACGACTCAGCTGGTAAGAACCCCTGCTGCTCTTGCAGAAGATCTGAGTTTGTTTCTAACAACCTCATAGTGACTCACAACTGCCTGGAACTCTAGTTCCAGATGCCCTCTGAACCTGGAGGGGCAAAGAGGAAGAGGAGAAGGGAGACGGTTCCAGAGCTTATGTAGGTCATTTGGGTTTGCAAGCGCAATATGTGTAGATTCCTAGGGTGGAAGGACATCCACATTGTCTATGAATAATAGACCAGTCTCTATTTCTGCTGAGCCATAGAAAGCCAAGAAAATGAGTTGGTCACATTGGAGCTGATCTGCCCATAGATGGAGCCCTTAGATAAGATGCTGGACATTCTGCTCAGCTTTTGGAAAGCCTGTTCTATCCTAAGTACTTGAAGCTAGGGACTCCTAGAAAAATTTATAATCAAAGGACATTGAGCAGATCAACTTGCTGCAGGAGGATTTGTCACTGCACAGTGTCCTGGAGGGGATGGGGCTGGCATAACCCCTACCAGGCAATAATGTCAATACTGTCCAGGCTCTAGAGACATTGAGAATTCTGGTGAACCCCCAAAGGCCTTTACCTATAAACGGAGACTGTACTTTTGCTCCCTGGCTGCCCAGACTCAAATAATCATACAGAAACTTTATTAATTACAACACTGTTTGGCCTACGGCTCAGACATATTTCTAGCTAGCTCTTCTATCTTAAATTAACCCATTTCTACTAATCTATGTATTGCTGTGAGACTGTGGCTTACTGGTAATGTTCTGACATCTTTCTCCTTAGGTGGCTCCATGGCATCTTCTTGATTCTGCCTACTCTTTCTCTATATCTCTATTCAGATTTTTCACCTGCCTTTACTCTGATAAACCACTGGCCAAAACAGATTTATTTATCACCCAATAAAAACAGCACGTGTAGAGGACATCCCACACCGTTTACATTTCAAGGAGAATGAAGAAGCTGGTAGTTGATCTCCTCAGTCACGGGCCTACACCAGCAAATAACAAAAAGTTGGGTTTTTATTTAATCCACTTTAATTAAAATATAATTACATCATTTGCCCTCTTTTTTTGAATGAGATGTCCCTCATGAGTGTTGGGCATTTGAACACTTACTTGTCCCCAAATGGTGGCTGCTTTGGAAGGTAGTTGTGACCTTGTTGGAAGATATGTCACTAGGGTCGGTCATGAGGTTTCAAAAGCCTCCCCGCATTCCTATGTGCTTCCTGAACCTCTGGCTTGTAGGTTTGACATGTGAGCTCTCAGCTGTTCCTGCCATCATGCCTTTGCTCCACCATCACAGACTCTACCTAACCCTCTACAGTATCCACTATTGTTGCTGCCCTTGGTTGTCTATCTGGGACTGAAGATAAGTCCTTATTGCCAAAGACACTGCACACTTAGGACATGGATTATCTGTGCTTGATCTAACCTGAAATCCTTCTTCCTGCTGTCTAGCTTCCACAGCACCAGAAAGCATTATGCAAATTGCTAAGGGAGTGAAGTAGTGAAAAATCATATCCAGCTGTGGCACATCTGAATGACAATACTGACCAGCATGGCAAAATGTTGATAAAGAGAGCAGTAATAGTGCTCGATGTTGTTGGTAACCAGCAACTGCCTAAGGGAACTTAAAGCCCACTCAACAGGAGGAAAACATGCTTGGGACTTGAAACCTAGGCAGCTACCTGGGGATTGAAGCCATGCATCTTAGAAGAGAATCTACTCTCACCATTTATCAGCCACACTAACTCCTAACAACTTCTTAAATCTTATCCTTATTCCCACAGGTAAGTTCAACTCTCGTACCTCCATTTTCGTCTTTACAGAAAATAGAGATTATTACGGAAAAATCACAGCTGGACACACTGCACGGAACAATGGGTCATGTGGAGCCCAGCCCCAAAAGATACATCTTCAAGACTTCTCCTGCACCAAAGGCTCAGGAAACATCAGGGGAAGAGTAGGGCAGAAACACTGTAAGAGCCAGGGGACCAGAAAGTCAACTTAGAGACTGTGTCTACTAGAAGCAGCTGCCTAAACAAGACCAGAAAAATAACAATAGCAATAGGCATGCTGACATGGAGTCCTACTCTTAGACAAAGAACTAAAAGTTGGTTTTGAGAATGAGCCAGAGACAATAAGAGTTACAAACTCATCCCTAGTTTGATTGACATTTGCGCTCTAGGCTATACCCTAGATTTGATCCTTGGTGTTTTTGAACATAATAGAAAATTCAAGGCTCAGGAATGCCCATGTGTTTTCTGTGACAGGCTTTCACACAGATGTCTTTGTCACTAGCAGAGGCACAGATCCCTGAAGCTAGTTAGGGATTCCCCACAGCCAGGTCACTAAGGAAATGCCAGGTTACCCACAAGCATTTCAGGAGTCCTGGAAATTCTCTAATGAACAAGCCCAAACCCACAGAGCAATACTTTAATAGGGCCACATTGGACCATAAGCTGTGTGAGCCTTTGTTCCATTTGGGTCCTCCAGCTTGCTGGAGAGCCAGTGGGGGGGAACTCACAAAGTTTGTGGACCCTCTGGGAACACTTCTTTGGCATCCAGCCACTGTCTCCAAGGGAGAACTATGCTTGCCCAGTTCCTCCGCCATCCTCTAGACCCCCAGAAATTTGTTAGCTGTATCCAAGCACACATTAGGCAGCAAAGCCAACAAGAATTGCTATGATCTTCTAACCACAAGTTGTGAACTCCCCACTCCGAGCCAAAGTGCACAGCTGGGGCAGAGGTATGGGCAGGGAGAGGAGTGGGGCACAGGCTTCCTTTGCTGTTGCTTTCACCTTTGACCACGGGAAATTTTCCACCATTTCCACTGTTTCTGGCCATACCATAGGAAGGCAGAATTTTTGTTTAGAGAAGAGATACGGATTCTGGTGAAGGAGCAAGGGAGACAGAGAGGGAAGAAAGGAGTAAGCCAGAAACCAAGAAGAGAAAAACATAACAGGCAGAGGGAAGCGGTGAGTGATCTTGAGGAGGTGGAGCAACTGGAGAGGTGTCCGAATAGCAAGGTTATGTGATGGATTAAGTTTGCAGATTTAATTAATAAATCAGGTTCGGTCAGTACATACTCACTTACCTACACTATGGCAGTTCTTTGTCAGTTCTGTGTCTAGCTCTATGTCAGTCAACATAGCTCTAATATTCATGAGGCAGCACAGCCTTGAACCTCATAGTCTGGCTCATTATTAAATAAAATGTGAACGCTTTTTCCAAGTAAGTCCATGATGTAATTCTCATCTCTCTTCCCGAGGGGGAAAAAAACACCGAATAACATGCATTCAGAAATATATTGGCTTAAAAGGCCCTCAGACCAACTGTGGACTATACTCATGTCTCATTAGATGATGTAAGTGCTCAGCTTTCCTTTCCACTCCAGCAAGCAAGCAGAGTACAGATTCCTGGTTAGAGAGGTAACTTTGGATTCCATCAGGCTTTACTCTTCAAGAGTTACCGTCACTTGGCACTGAGAGGGTTCATGGTTGGACACAATTCATGAATGCTTCTGGAGAGATCAAGACCTGCTGTTGTGACTTGAGACCTATATCATCCAGCGCTTACCTTCCCAGGTGTTCCCAGCACAAATGTTGCTGTTGGCTAGAAATGGAAGATGTAGTGGGATACTTTCCTCCAACCCACCACGGACACAGGTCCACAGGAAGTAATGCCATCCAAAGAGTACAAGCAATCTGGCTCAGAGCAAATGTAAGCTACCTTCTGAGACCCTCTGTGTTCCAGCAACGAAACCTGAGAGCAAAGACAGAGAGCCACAGAGGTAAACAGGGGAGTCAGGGTCAGTACAGCAAGCACCTCCATGTGGAGGATGAGGAGGCGGTATACACAGGCAATCCCAGGGGAACAAGGACAGAAAGTAGACAGAGGGGATGAAGGTGGAGGAACCCCTCCTGTCTGCACTTGGTGGATTTTGCAATCCTGAGTCAATGGATGCTTGGCTCTGGGGCAGGAGTTTGGTTCTTAGCATCCATGTGGGTGGGCTCATGATACTTGTCACTCCAGCTCTCGGGGGGATCTGATTCTGGCCTTCATGGGCACCAGGAAACATGTGCACACACACACGCACATGTGCATGCATACACATACACATACACACACAAATAAATCTTTTTTTAATGAGAGAGAAACAAAAGGTTAACATTTAATTTCACCTGGTGGAGCTAGGACAAAGCTTGAAGGACTCTGATAATTTATACCAACAAAAGGCACCAGTGTTGGATCAGCACAACAGGGGAATGTTTTAAATATAACTGGAATCTGTCATCTTTTAACTTGGGTCAGTGGACATATTCGCCTCATTGACATTCTGTTTAATCATTTATTCTATTCAGTTGGATGTCAGAGAGTTCTCTGGTGGAGGTTAGCTCATAGAACTGATTCAAAATTTAAAATGTGATAGAAAATGGTTTAGAAACCTCATGAAGTTTTATTTAAAACTCACAAGCTATTAATAAGTGATTATTGCAGCTTCCTGCAATAATCAGTATTTGTAGACTCGGTCCTCAGTCCTCAGCTGGGCACTCTATATTTTTTCGTTGCGAGTTCACCTTCCTGCTCCCTCCCCAAACATGATGGCTTCAAAGTATATCTCTCATGGAAGGAAAATATCAGAATGGAAGGACGGGACTTCCAAGTGCATCTGACATGATCACCAGTGAACCCCCAACACCTAATGACTTCTCGTAGACATACAGATGGAAGAAAGGAAGGAAGGGAGGGAGGGAGGGAGGAAAGGAGAGAGAGGGAGGGAGGAAGGAAGGAAGGAAAGAAGGAAGAAAGGCATACATATATATCATATATCAATCATCAAGTCTGCCCAGTGAACACATCTACCCTTGAACTTAGATTTTGTTCCTGAATTTCTGGAACTATTCTATAACATACAATCGGGTTTCATTCAGTCATAAAGAGCAAACATGTCATTTACACAGAAAATGGATGGACCTGGAGGTCATCCCACTAAGCAAATTGACTCTGTCTCAGAAAGACAAACACCGCATCTATTCTCTCATACAAGAACTTAGATTGTTTACTTACATAAAACATGAAGGGGTGGCCTGAGAGGAGGAAGGGCAAAGGGAGGGAGACAAAGAAGTGTGAAAAGATAATGATCTGAATATGGATGGACAGGTGATGGGCTGGAGTGAAAATGTCATTAGGAAAGCCATCACCTTGAACAGCCTACACCCAAGAAAAGCTAAACAACTCAAAGGAGTGTGTGGGGAGGATCCAGAGTCTGGAACCTCCACATTGCCCATGCTCTCCTCTGAGCCCTGCGTTCGTTCCTACCAGCTTTTCCTTAGATACCTGTTAGTCTCAAAGCTACCACGTATATACATGCAAAGTCACCATATATCATACTTATGATACATTTCTCCTTGTGACTTTCTATTTTTTCCCTGTAGATACTCAGAACACTGGTCACTATCTAACACAGAGCTCTAAATCCTAAAATACAGTGGCATTGTGTTTGGCCTTGTGTGTGTTTGTACCAGAGAGACAGGATGACCAAAGAACACACAGCGAATGAGCCATTAACTGCTGATGCCCGAGAGACCCTGGGACTGTCACCTCGCAGCTCTGTTTCCTCACTTTAGTGAGAAAATTTGATGCTTTGAATGGATATTTTCCAAGGACATACCCAAATTAAAACATTGCTATTGGTACCCTGCCAACTCCACAAACTTCCGTGATCGTTTCATATTTTTCTGGCATTAAAACCATGCATCTGTTTCACCCTAGACAGGCAACTTACAATCCCTTCCAACTAGGCCTTCTCTTCCACCCTGCACAGGCTCAAAGGCATTAGCTGAGGCTAACTATGCCTCATGTTCCCTTTTCCTCCGTTAGTCCAGCCTTCCCTGTCTCTTTATCAGCCCATGCTCTTCCTTCGAGGTCTGACTCAAGACCAGCTCTCATGAACTTCCCACAATTCAGCTGTCTGGCTGGATACCCTATTGTCCAGGTCCCCATTGGAAAGCGCCACATGGTACCCTGAAGACAGACACGCTCGAAGTGAAAGGCTGTGCAGGGAAGGAAGGATGAACCTTGAAAAGAAGAAAACAGTATAGGTTCCCAACCTTCCAAGTCATGTGTTGTGTGTATGGTGCTGCGATACTGTAATCCAGGCACTCTGGAGGCTCAGGCAGGAGGATTACAAATTCAAAGCCTGCCTGGGTTATATTGTGTGATCCTGTCTAAAGCATAAATAAATGGGAGATGGAAATAGTTCAGTTGCTAATGTGCTCCTGAGTGAGCGTGAGCACCGGAGTCCAGATCTGTAGCACCCATGTAAAGAGTCGAGAATAGGGCACACATCTCTAATCCCAGCCCCTGAGGGGAAGGAAACAGGGATCTGGAACTTGCTAGCTAGCCATTCCAGTCAGATCGAAAACACCTGACGTTGATCTCTGGCCTCCACATGTACACACATACATGTGCTCTCACATGTATACATAGATACACACATATACACCACCCTCCACATGCACATACATGAATATACATTCACACATTTGCACACATGCGTACATAAACATCAAATACACACCCAAACACAAACTGTGGGACACAGAACAAAATCCAAAGTTGTCAATATAGGAAAAAGATTTGGGGGGAATAGGAGAGCCTGGCAAGTGTGAGTGGGAGATAAGAGAGGGTACAGGGAGACTAGCCAGAATGTATTATATAAATGGATAAAATTGTCAAGGCACAGATTTATTAATAAAAACAAAAATACACACAAATGTAAATAAATAAAATGATATCCCCAAACCAAATGTTTCCAACCAATTTTTTTCTTAGCTATGTTCTTAGCTTACATGCATAAATTACAGGGACAAAAATGTATTTATTTAGTAATTGATCTACAAGAATTTTCATTTGGAAAGAGAATTTACGTGTTACAAGAAATGAAGAGGATACCTCAAGAGCAAGGAATGCAGCTCAACTGGAGAGTGATTAAGGTTCATGCACCAAACCCTGAACTTGATATCCCCCATTACAATAAAATAAAATACAAAAGGAATACTTTGAATGGATAAAACTGCAAAGAATATGTTCAAATAAGAAAGATGTGTCCCCAAAGGCCCGGTAAGAAGGCTGTTCCCGCTGACTGCAGGACTCCTTCCCAGCACACACCAGCGGCATATGCTAAAGTCACAAGATTTTTCATGACAGTTTTCCCATTGTCTAGAGTTCCTGACCTAGTCCTAACCAGTGTCAACCGAAGAAAGGCAACCTTGCCTTCCAAGGAGAACTGTTCCCACAATTTGGGCTACTACAGAACAGCGCTACCATGGGAGTCCTAATCCCACTGTATCTGCAGCCTTCGGAGAGAAGCTCAGAGCAGTATCTGAACGCCAAAACTGAGGCCCCGCACCCATTTACAAAATTACAAATGGGTTATCCAGTTTGGGAAGAAAGTAGATTGAAGTGAAACTGTTTCCTCACCCTCGCTGACACAGATAATAACAGTGTCTCTTTTTTGCGAGGTTTTGTGAGAACTGAAATGATGCCGTTCAGCACTCCGCGGAGAGCCAGTTCTGTCCGTTAAGTCATGAATAGGAGCCATTATTATGGACCAGACACCCAGCCAGCCGCAGAAACTGGGTCTGGCCAAGGCCTTTGCCTCTCCATCGCCAGCAAAAATATTTATTCTTTATATGAAAAATCCTTTTCCTGTTTTATATGAAACTTTCTTTCCCCGGTAAACAACTATAAATCTCAAGAGCACATCTGGGTCTTAGAGAAGCCCAGCAGAAATCAGACAGAGTTGATGAGAGGTGCTCCAGTCGCCCCGACAGCGGTGCAGCCCGCGGTGGAACCTCCAGTGAGAATCACGCACACAGTGCTGAGGCGCTCCCTGACGCCACCAGTGAGCAAGGGTTCTGGCATCTCCTCGTCCTATAGATACTGAATATTGTCTATAGTGATGGGGGAAAGTGAGAAAGAAATAAAAAACGAAGTACAGGGACGTAAAGAGGCATGTAGGTAGATAAGCCATGTCAAGAGCCGCGCAGAACACTTGATTCTTAGGAAGATGGCTACCACTGTGGACACAGATGGCCATGCTGTTGAAAGTGACCCCTGGCATGCTTCTCTGTCAAACTGAAGGACACTAAGCCTTACCTCATATTTCCCATGTTACCATGACTATTCATGTTGGTACAAGCATGTCTTGGAACACATTCCTTCTGGTGTCTGGAGCACACAGGCTCTTTCTCTTTTCAAACTTGAAAAGTTCTGTCACATTGACCTTGGATGTCTTACAACTGCACTCAACCCAACTGACTTAATTGCCTTAGGTGCTTTTAGGCACGGTGCAAAGGCCCTCACCCCCCCATAACAACACCCTAAAAACAGCCTGTGGGAAATTTACAGGGTCATGCTCACATTCTTTACATGCAAATGGGAAAAGAAAATATATTCCAGAAGACCACATTCTAAGCAAAAACACAAGAAGAGCTTACAAATACATTTGAGAAAGACGGCCTGGTAGCATCATCTCAGAGTGTCCCAGAAAGGGAGCCAACTGCATGAGTGATTACAAAGGGTGTGGGGGAAATCCCATGATCTTTAGCACCAAATGTTTTATTTATGTTCATTTTATAGAGAGAAATTTTTGCCTGACATTTAAATTATTGAATATAAATCTGATGTACAATATATGCATTTTAAAATCCCATTTGTATTATAATCACTATGTCTTGGTCTGAGGGCAGGAAGAAGGGGTAGGCTTTCTCCAGGCATCCTCAGAACAGGAAGGGGCTAGCACACTCTCAGCCCACTGCTTCCTCAAGGCTCGGGCTCACTGTGACACTCAGACCTGATGGCTTCAGAGTAGCATTTGAAGTCAGTGCATTCACCGTCTTTCATCCAGTTAGAAGTTAATTTTTGTTTTAGGAATTCCATGTGTAAAAAGATGTGATCGTGAATTAATTCAATTGTTTAAAAACGGTATGTTTTAAGCAGTTGTTTAAATTAAACTTCAAAATGTGATAAAAAAATAACAGTTTGTTAATAACGGATACATTCTTAACAGTGTATAGTATTCAGAGAAACCACATTTGATTTGTAAAATAAAATAAACAGATGTCTTCAACAGCCTGGTAAATCTCACATGAACCCAAGTTCTCAGTTCTCTGAAGAGGGCCTGCCTTGCTGTGTTGAGAGAAAAGTTGGCGTATGCTACCATCTTCTGGCCAGATTCATGTATTAAACAAGAGGGTCCTCAGCACTGCAGGGAGAAACTGAGCCTCTGCAGAGAGATGCTTTCAATCTTTTAAAGAACCATCAAGTGAGTTTCATAAACTATACCTAATGTATGAAAGCCCAGTGTGTCCTTTGAGAAACTCTAAAGACATAATTGGTACTTAATATTGAAACTCACTGCCTGATAAAACCCAAGTACCAACAAGAACCTGTAGGGCTTAGAATGGAAAGAAAGAACAAAAAGCTCTATAAAAACATGAGAAGGACACTTCCACTAGAATAAGAGAAGACAGTGGAGTGTGCTTTTTAAAATGAGAAAATAATGGGATGTGGGAAAGCGAACAGAGTTGAATTAAGATGGCAACCAAGATGGCTGATTTCTCCTTGTAACAGCACTGCTGTCATCTGATTCATGAGGGAAGACAAATGGTCCCTAAACTGATGCCTGCATGAAATCACTTTAGATATTCTAAATGGATTGATTCCAGCCATCCCAAATCCCACTCCACAATTTTCAGCACACACACACACATGTACACGTGCACACACACATACATACACACACACACACTCACACACTTGAAATAAACTGAGAGCACGCATCCAGCCATGCCCCAGACACTCTCCTATCCTGGTTCTGCCTGAGAAAAACTGTGGTGATATCTTGTTTGTGCTGTAACAAATAAAGCTTGCCTGAAGATCAGAGTCTACACAAGACTGAATCACTCTAAAAGAACAACAGAGCTCACACAAAGGTGATCCATCCCAGCACTTGCGACCCCACGCCTCTAATCCCAGCACTAGGGAGGTGAAGACAGGAATGATATGGCCGGGAGGAGAGAGGAGTATAACACAGGAGGAGACAGGAGCTCCAAGCATTCAGTCTGAGGATTTGTAGAAACAGGATCTTGCCGATTCAGTCTGAGCATTCAGAGAGGTAGGAACTCTGGTGGCTGGCCGCTCTGCTTTTCTGATCTTTCAACTTTCACCCCCTGATATCTGACCCTGGGTTTTCATTATTAAGACCAATTAGAATTCACACTACATCACCACCAGTTTGCTGTGAAACACGGGCACATGAAACAAGTTGTACAGTCAGAGAAGTTACCTTAAAAGACAATGTTAAGTCATGTGTTTCAAAATGAGTTCGCTTATTTTAAATTCGGGTACAGCTATGGGTAACATATAAAAATCTGAATGTATGTCAGTTCTCCACTGTTGAGAAACAGCTCTTTTGACACATGAATCTTCACTTTAAAGAGGATTCTTTTGAGTCCCTTTGAAGCTGTGAACTTGTGGATGAGTTGAAAACAAGTTTTGGCAATCAAGACTAAAGGTTCCATAGCTTGATGGCTGGGTTCTACATTAGCTTCACTGGTTTCTAGCTGTGTGACCTCAGAAAAGTGATTGAGCATCTCTGTGCTCCCATGTCTTTATCTGTGAAAAGGATATAATTACATTTAAGCACACATGCACACACACACACACACACACACACACACACACACACACACAC
>LOJH01011185.1:12477-26728 GCA_001685095.1 Ellobius talpinus
CCTGCAGGCCAGAAGAGGGCACCAGACCCCATTACAGATGGTTGTGAGCCACCGCTCTCCAGCCCGGAGCTAAGGATCTTGCAGGGATCAAAGATCCGAATGTCAGGGGCCTACACAGGCCTGGAATCTGCAAGTCTTTGCTCTGGCCTGCTCTGGCCACATTCATGAGCAGGCCTGTCCATGGCTGCTATGCTGTATGGTCACCTCTATCCACTTGCTGGACCGGCCTTTCAGTATTGTCAATGGGGAGAACGCTGACGCTGGCTCCTGGCCTTGGCAGGTGTCTCTGAACATGAGAGGGGAATTCTTGGCAGACATGTACAACTGACTACTCTGGAGCTAACAGTGCTGTCCAGCTGGGACTTCTGATTTCCCCTGCTTTCTTAAAGGGAGAGTCTCCCTCTTGCTGGGGAACCCCTACCATCAAGGACTGGCTGGTCACTATCATTCGCTGGGGATGAATGAAGCCTGCCTAGGGCAGCTGGAACCCCCTGGGAGTCAGGGAATGATGTCTCTAACTCCGGTCAACAGTGTCCAAAAGGAAAAGGCCCCAAGAGACCACAGGCTGTGGACAAGCTGCTCCCATGCCCAGTGGCAAACAGAATGACAATCTGTCAGAGATGCCTCTTGACCCAGTGGTGTTACCCACCACCCTCGTGTGCATATAGATACTGAGACCCAGGGTAAAGGTGGTTTGCCTAAAGTCCCTCTGAGATTCAGAGGTCAAGCTGTGGCTCACTCCGGCGGCACAGGTCAGTAGGAAGCGCCATCTTATGGCAGCCAGAGAAGCTGACCTTGGCTCTGTTCAGGGGGTATCTGGGTGCAGAGGGTAGATGAGAGAGTCGGGAGGTGGGCTTGTGTGACCGAGACAGGGCAGCAGGAGTCTTTGGGGGACAGGGGCTACACGAGTGCCTATAGCATGCACCGTCTTCCCCAAGCGAGGCCTATTTATACATACACAGTTGCTTCTGATTAGAAGATAATGGGGAGGGGGAAGTGGAACACTAGCATTTGTTCCTTTTCCAGAGAGCCTCAGTTCAGGTCCCAGCACCCAACTAAAAACCAGCTGCAACTCCAGCTCCAGGGGATCAGATACTCTCTTTTAACCTCTATAGGCACTGGAATACACTCACACAGAAGTAAAAATAAACCTTATATAAGAAAATAACTGGTTTGGGCTGGGGCTCAGTATGTGAAGCCCTGGGCTCAATCTCCAACACTAAACTAATAAATAAGCCTGACTTATTACTGAAAAGCATGATGCATCTATAAAAACTGAATGTTATTCTATGACACCAGCATCAAAGCCACTTCAACCCTGTGTCATCTCCCTGAATCTATGGTTTCCTCCAGCCTGGTCCCAAAAGGCTTGTTTGCAAGCTTGTGTCCATCATGGTATCTCCTTGCTGAGCCTGGCCACATCTGCTCACCTCTGTCCTTCTTGTCTGCCTGAACGGCTAAGTGCTAAGTGCCACAGCAGGCTTAAGCAACACTACCCACAACAAGTGTCCTTGCAGGAGCTTGTTAAGAGTATGAGATTTGTCTTGTTTGGGGGTCAAAATTCCAAGCGAACTCATAAAATTGTAATTTCCCATTTCTTTAAAATCTTTTCAATGAAAACCCCACCAAACCTGGGGTCTGTGGAGATGGCGCAGAGGTTAAGAGCACTTGTTACTCTTGCAGAGGACCAGGTTCAGTTCCCAGCACCCACATGGTGGCTCACAACCATTCTTAACTCCAGTTCCAGGGGATCCAATGCTCTTTTGACTTCAGTGAATACCAGACACAACGTGGTGCAGACATACATCCAGGCAAAAGACTCATATACATAAAACAAAAACAAACAAAAAGCCAATTCCACCAAACAGGGAGATGGTTCAGCAGTTGAGAGCTCTTGGTGCTCTTCTAGAAGACCCAAGTTCAGTCCTGTGACTGCAGCTCCTAAGTCCCTGGCCTCTTCAGGCATCTGCACTCAGGTGCACACAAACACACTGGCACGCACACACACACATAATGAAAAATTAATCTTTTTTTTAAAGGTTTATTATGTATAGTGTTCTGCCTGCATGTATACCTGCAGGCCAGAAGAGGGCACCAGATCTCATTAAAGATGGTTGTGAGCCACCATGTAGTTGCTGGGATTTGAATTCACCTTTGGAAGAGCAGGCAGTGCTCTTAACCTGAGCCATCTCTCCAGTCCCAAAAAAATCAATCTTAGAAGACATCCATCAAAATCTGGATATGGTGCACAGCTTCAAACCTGTGCACCTGTAATCCCAGCACTCAAGAGCTGGAGGCTGGAGCTCAGGGCCACTGCGGGCTACCCCACCTCTCTACCCTACAAATAAATAAAAATTACAAAACTTATCAAATACCAATGGAGACAGCTAAAAACAGTGCCCTGAAGAAAAAAGCTTTGCACAGGTGGCAACCACACAGGAAGCCTGCAGTATGGCCCGTGGGTCCCTAGGGGCATGTCTTTAGCTCTTGAATGGTGGGACTGTGCTGTCCTATGGTCTCAGCTGGGAATCTTTTTGTTTTGTTGAGACAGGGTTTCTCTGTGTAGCACCCTGGCTGACTTGTATCTCACTCTGTAGACCAGGCTGGCCTTGAATTTAAAAATCGCTCTGATTAAAGAAGTGTGTCAACACCACCCAGCCCTTAGCTGGGAGTCTTCTGGCTGGGTGGTCCCGGAGTCTGGTCCCTGTACACCTTCCTGTTAGCACAAGCAAGCCTGACTCTGTTCTACAGAATCTGAAGTTGTGCTTCAACTCACCAAGGATCCTGCCTCACATCACTGACAGGAGCTTCCAGAAAGTACACACCACTGAAGACGGTAGGTCCCCCTGTCCCTCTTAGGGACATCCACCCATGTACCCCAGAGGGCCAGGGAGCGCAGGACCAGTGACAGCCCTGCTTGAGGCCAGCCCTTGCCTAGGACAGAACCTCATGGCAGCTGTTCCAGATGTTTTTAAGGACCCACAACTGTTTTTGGTGAGCTGGGAAGATGAGTCTGTGACCCCAAACCTCCCTGCCTGAGGCCAAGACCTCACACAAGGAGCATCAGCTGGCTCTGCCCTTTGTGTCCAACACCTGCCTGCAAGTTCTGTGGAGTGAGACCACCAATGTGAGTCTATACAAACACGGATAGGGTGTTCTCTCCACCCCACTCACGGCCCTGCTGAGACCTTGGGCACTCCCCAGCTCCCAGCTATGCTGGCTTCCTCTACTGAACCTCAGTCCTTATCAGTGCACAGACAGGCCTGGGAGCCTCTGCTCAGGGTGCTGGGGGCAGGGGGAAGCTGGGTGTGCCCTGATCACAGAGGGAAACTGGATGCCCAGGTCCCTCAGGTTAAAAGCTAGAGATGGAGTTACTCCCGACTCCTCCTACGTTGAGGCACACACAAGCTTTGGAAACAAGCCCTGTACCTCTATGCAGGCGACCCCGATAGGCCCCTAGTGGGTATCATGCTCTAAGGCGGCACCCTACTGCCTTTCTGGCCTGTTAGGTCCAGGTTTGGAAGGTTCTAGAAGCTGAACCCCTCCCATCCCTGCATCCAAGTAAAACCCAAATAAAAACAGAAAGTACCTACCCTTGCCTCTCCACTTTTGCTCTCCCGGGTGACTATGGCGTAGGAGGCTATGTGCCCTCAATGGGATTCCTTGGTGGCTGATCATCTAGTACTAACCCTTCTTTATATAGAGGCACATTCACAATGGTCAAAGCTGAGATCACCACCAGAGTGCCAAACACATGCTCTTGTCTCCTCTCTGGGCCAGAAGCTGCTGAAGTCCAGAGAGCAGCCACCTGGGACAAGGCCTGTTCTGGGCCTTTGTCTTCTTAGCTTGAAGGCCAAGTCCTTTTTTAATTCAAGGAAGACACTTTGGGTGCCCGAGACTGGAGTTCTGTGAGGCTGTCTGTGCAGTGCCTCTGCTTGTGAGCTTTCTCCTTGGGGTACAGAAGACCCAGCAGGTACCTTATTGCTCTGGGCCTCCAACCCTGAATCTAGAACACGTTCCACTTGGCACAAAAGACACTGCCACCTTATCTACCCCAGCCCTCCTGCCTTCCCCCAGGCCCCTACCATTATTTTAATCCTCCCAGAATCTTCTTCACCATGTCTGGTTGGTCACTTTGGGGGTTCAAGGGTACATCCACCTCCCCACATCGAGGTAGTCTCAAGCATCTTTGCAGGAGGCTTCTCATTTTTAAGATTTTATTAAATGTAGACTATTAGTCAAATGATTTGAAAAACCAATAGCGAAAAATAGTTCTTTAGGGTTTTTTTCTTGGTGCAGAGGTGCACATCACACTGTACTTGCCTGTCACGGGGACCTCTGTGGGTGGGGGCCATGTGCCTCCACCCTGGCCCCAGCCTGGTGATCAGCGGTCCACAGTGCACTCTCATCCAGCTCCTCAGCTCCTCTGAGGAGGCATCCATCCTGCCTTGTTATAAATATATACAAATCCCTGGACAGTTGAGGGCACCAGGCCCAAGGCAGAGCTGGGGTTACCTGTCCCCAAACCTGCAGGATATCCATTTTCAAGACAGATGCTTGGAGAGCTCAGACCACGGCTGCCCACTCCCCAGCCTCCATACCCTAGTCCTCTGCTCTCAGGCAGCAGCCAGCTGGCCCAGGACCCGGCGGAACTGCTGTGTGCTGTGGCCCAGCTCCTTGACCCTGTCTACCATGTCCTGGGCAGCAGAGGGTGATGGATACTGCAAGGCAGCGGCCTTGGTGGTGGCCACAATGCCACGCAGGAGGTCACACAGCAGGTTGCTGTAGTGGGTCACCTGGCTGCGCACATCAGCTGCCTTTGCCTGCCGTGATAGTGTGTCCCCAATGAACACCAGCTTATGTGCGCTGAGGATGACAAACTTGCTGTGTGCCACAAAGATCTTGGGGGGCTGATTGGTGGCCACTGCAGTGAAGAAGGCGTCCACCGCGTCTGTCAGTGTGGTCAGGTTGGCCTCGCACTGCTCCAAGTAGAAGAGCAGCAGCTGTCGGTCCGACGGCCCCAGTCCCCCTGTCCGCCCTGGCACCAGGGGCTGGGCTGCTGTCCAGTTGGCCAGGTCATGGTCTATGGGACGAGACACCTCCTGCTCCAGTCGCTCAAACTGTTTCAGCTGTGGAAGGCAGGACAAGGTTAGGCTCTCGGCTGACAGATGTGTGCAAACATCTGTACCCCTCAGGGCACTGCTCACCACAAGAGAGCAAACCACCGCATCAGTAACAGCACAAGTGGCTGGGGACATGCTGGGAAGTACACAGGAAAGACAGTGTGCACACCAGCTTCTTGAAACAATGGCACCCCATGGCTACACATGTATTTCTATCTTAACTACTATTATTGGGGAGGGGTATTTTGCCACATATCCTGGCTGGTCTCAAACTTATGATCCTTCTGCCTCTGCCTCCTGAGTGCTAGAATTACAGGAGTATGCCTGGCTTATTTTAATTATCAATATGTATTTTTCACTTTTTATGTGCCACACACTTCCTACGCAGCTCATACACTACTCATTTACTGCCAACTATAAACCCCACTTGGTATCAAGGTAACCAGTGAGTAGCCCAGCTCAGGGTGGGGTAAGCTGTCCCCTGCCTTCCTTCTTTACACCCAGAGAGGGGATAGTGAAAGAAGTTTTCATACTTACTTCATGTTACTATCTTCACAATCAAAATTCAATGACTTTAGTGTTTTTCAAATATACTTTGTTACCCAGAAAAATGACTTAAAATATGAAGAAAACTGGCTGAAGTGTTATTTACAAGGAAAACTGGATACAATGTATTCAGTCTCAACAATGACATTCCGGGCCTATGAGAAAGGGTTGTGGACAGTGTTTAAGGCTGAGGAGTGCTGCAGACAGGCAGTGACTGCTCATCTGGACAGGCACAGGGAGCAGCTTGTGGAGAGGAGCCGCCTGGGGGGGCTTCTGGGATGCCTCTGGCTGCCAGGCTCTCTATCCTACACTCTTCTGGGCTGGCTAGACTCTGACAGTCGCTTCATGTTTGTGATGTCTCAAGCATGCCAGACAACTGCAGTCCCAGCTACTCAGGAGGCTGCAGCAGGGGGAATCAGCTGAACTCAGGCAGAGTTCAAGACAAGGCTGGGCAGCACAGTGAGACTGCCATCTCAGATGAAGTGGCCACATGCTGGATGCCAACTACCCCGGGGCCTCACCTGCTGCAGCTCCAGCTGGCCTTTCCCCTGCCGTATTATGTTGCCCTTTTCTAGCAGTTCCTTCTGGGTCTTCTCAAACTCCTCCTTCCCCTGAGGAAAAGACAAGACCTGGACTGAGAAGTGTCTTCTGGGACAGAAGCACTAGCAGGTCCCGTGGGTGCAAGGACCAGGGAACCACCAGGTGGTAGTGTAGGTACACCAGGCCCAGGAAGACGTTGCTCCTTAAAAAAAAGACCCAGCCCCTACTGGAGGGGGCTTGGCCCAGAAGGGGAGCCTTGCAGAGGGGGCACTCACTCCACAACATGGCCATGGCCCTCTTGGAATGGCTCTCATGCCAAGAATCAAATCCAAATGAAATAGACCCACTCCCTCCCATCTCCCCATCCCCTTGTCCTAAGCCCTCTGCCACCAGCGTCTGCCTCCCCAGAACGTCTCTACAAAGAATGGAGCCATATCCATGCCCACTAGGGAAGCCCATCCCCAAGGTGTTCTGGAGCCATCTTGATTGGTACTTCAAGCCCCAAGGACACAGTGAAGTTGATCATCAATTTAATAGGACAAAATACAGGGAGGGCACTAGGAAACACCAGCAACCATTCTTGGAACCTGAATCTCCTTTGACCACAAGATCTATGTGTGGGGTGAGAGGGCAAAGAGGACATCAGGGTCCCTGCAACAGTGGCAGGGTCAGAGGTCTTGGGCCTGAGCAGGGTGAGCACCCACCTGCAGGTGGACATAGTCATAATCCTCCATCCAGCCCCCTTCACTGTTCTCATACTGCCCATCTGGAGAGTCCTGGGAGGTGAACTTGGGGGGTGAAGGCAGAGGGCGTGACTGGATGCTGCTGGCTTTATCAGTGGGGTTGGGGTGCAGGGAGCTGCCTCCCTCAGGCCCTGGGCCAGGGGCTTTGGTCCGTCTGAAGAGCAGCGAGGCATTGCCATGCAAAAAGGAGGCCAGCTGTTTGGCATCCTCGGGCACGGCCCGCGAGCAGGCCACCAGGCGGTCCAGGTCTTCAAGGGTGAATCCTGGGCTTCCCCGGCCACTGTCAAGCACCTGACCATGGACTACCAGTGTCTGGTACACATCCTCCATCTTCTGTAGCTGCCGGCTAAGCTTGGCATGCAAGGTGCGGTCAGAAGTGTGAGTGGCATTGCTTACAGCACTGCGGGCAAATTCCAGGAGCTCATGTACTGCCCCATGAACTGCAGCCACTGCAGCTTTCAGGTCCTGCACGGGAGGTTCCTGAGGCTCAGAGGTGCTACGCCAGCCCCCAGGCCCATTGGCACTACCCACCAGGTCCAGAAGGTGGGCTACGGTGGTGCTCACACCCTGCTGCAGGCGAGCCAGGGACTCCACAGCAACCTCCAGCTCCAGGGGCTCTCGGCCTGGCACCATTACCTCCAAGGAAGATGCCGATTGGCTGCTGCGTGTGCTGCCTGTGCTAGAGGCCGATAGACGCTTGCCATCTGCTGGGGCCTCTCGTTCCGTTGGTGGGGGCACAGCATACACACCATCATCAATTACACTCCCATCAGCCACCTCAGGAGGGAGCACCCGCTCACGAGGTACATCGTATAATGTTCCAGGGCCAGGCCGCCTCAAACCAGGGGGCACATCATAGAGGTCAGGAGCAGGGGGTGGCACGTCATACACATCCTCAGCTGGTGGGGAGTCTGGAGGAGGTGCAGCGAGGATCAGTGGGTGCCGAGTTGGATCAAAGGGCTTGGGCTTGGCGAAGGCAGGAGGTACATCATATGTCTCCTCTCGCAGTGGCCCATCGGGCACATCCTTGCTCACGGAAGGAGGAACATCATACACCTAGGGGACAAGTGGTGGTTAGGGCTTTTGTCCAGATTATCTGACCTGTCCTGGAGCTTAAGGCAGGACCCAGCTGGTGTACACACCCAGCATGATTCTTAACTGTGATGACTATGCCAAGAGCCTAGCCCTGGGGCTAGCTGACTAATTCTCTGTGCTGGCTAGTCATCTATAAGATGGGGAACTGTTGAGAAATATATTTTTCAGGTGTGTGACTTTAGTTTACTCTGCATTTGTTTAACTCGGTGAAGCTGTGTTACTGTGCCTGTCTAAAACACTTGATGGTCCTAATAGAGATGACAGCCAGTAACGAGATGGAGAAAGGACAGACGTGGCTGGCAGAGTATAAGCAGAAGGAGAAACGAGGCAGGGGAGGACATCAGGGGCCAGCCACCCAGCTACACAGCAAACCACAGAGAAAGAAGGTATACAGAAATAGAGAAAGATAAAAGCCCAGAGGCAAAAGGTAGTCGGGATAACGTAAGAAAAGCCGGCAAAAAACAAGCCAAGCTCAGCTTGGACATTCATAACTAAGAATAAGCCTCCATTAGTGACTTATTTGGAGCTGGGTGGTGGGCCCCTCAAAAGACCCAAGAGTAAAACACCAAGGGCTATATATGTGTTCAGCGTGCAATTCTTAACTGCAGACATGTAGGAGAGACCAGCTACCATATCGCCAATGCTGCCTGTCTCATCCCACCACAATCACACGATGTTGCGGTCATTGGTAGACTTTCTACACTGTATCAAGCATTTGGCTGGGCTTTGTATGTTAGATTTCTGTTGGCTCTCAAAAAGTCTATATGATCATCAGTCCCCTTTTACATTCCAAGTGTCCTGTTTAGAAGATGGATTTTGTGGTCTCCTTGCTGATACATCTCAGAGCATACATAATGAGAAGACCTGGCAATGGGCCATTTTCTGAAGCTCAGAAGGGCATTTAGTTTCTTTTTTTTAAATTAATTTACTTATTTTTTTATGTGCATGGATATTTTGTCTGCATAAATGTCTGTGCAACACATTCATGCTTTGTGCCAAGAGGTCAGAAAGAGATGCTGGGTCACCTGGGACTGCCAAACACTGTATGGATGCTAAGAATGGACCCTGGGTCCTCAGAAAGAGCAGCCAATGCCTTGACCGCAGAACCATCTCTACAGCCTGGGCATTCAGTTTCTATATCTGTCCCCAGAGCAAGTAATGACAGAGCCAGGGTCTGCAGAGAGCAGTCCCAAGCCCAATGCACACACTCGTCCATGCCTTTCAACACCTTTAGAAGCCTCCAACACTCCAGCATTTGCTGAATCCTTACCGAATGATGATTGGATGGTGGCAGGCTTTTCTCCACACTCGGAGGCACATCATACACATCCAACAATGGGTCTCTGCCATTGGGGCCCTTTACTGCCATGGGAGGTGTGTCATATACCTGGAGGGCACAAAAGAAGGTGCAATGATACAACTGTCAGGGATATCTGGTTTAATGGGAAGAGTGCAAGTCCCCAGAAACCTACCTTGAGCACTTGGGCTACCCTAGCTAGGCTGAGAAAATGCAGTACCCACAGCAAGGCTCAGTTCCCGTCTCTCCCATGCCTCTGATCCCCAACACTTACCTCCTGGCCATACTGGCTGGGAAGCAGTCCTCGAACAGGAGGCACATCATAGATGTCCTGAGGACCTGGAGCTAGCAGGTGGCGTGGGGTGTCATACTCGTCCTGCTCTGTCTGGGAAGCCTCATATACGTAGCCATGTCCCACTCGAGTAGGTACCACCACCTGGGAACAAACAGCTGATTATACCACTGGCCCCTGATCCACCCTCAGGTCCACAGGAGACTACCCTGAGAGGCAGGTAAGACACACAAAGGTAGCGGTGGGGCTCTGTAAGGGTGGGCTTGGAACCATTGCTTCTCATTCCCTATGTACTCCTTTGGGAGTGAAATACAATGCTTGGGAGAGAATTACCAGACCCCTAGAGGTTATGTTTAGAGCTGTCTGGTTCTGGGCCTTGAAAAAAGACAGCTGAGTGACCCAGTCGATTCCACAGAGTAGGGTGTGTGTATGGTTACACACAGATGACAAGAAGGGACAGGAAGGGTAAAAGGCCTGGCTTCAGAGGCAATGCCAGTGAGCAAGGGGCCGGCCTGCACTGGAGTCCCAGGCACAGCAAGACCAGAGGCCCCATGTTAGGTCTCCTGTGTCGTTCCTGTGAACACCTCTGAGCCCCCCTGCCCCACAAAGTTCTGCTCAGCAAGAGAGAGACCTGACCGTAGGATCCCCATCATCCCAGGCTCTGGAGGCAGAGAATGTAGCCTGGAAAGGCAGCAGGCATCCTCCCTGAGTAGGACTAGGTAACTTAGTCTGACTACTGAGCTAACTCTTGAGCAGACACACGGGGCTAGGATGTAAGGTCAGCTCCATGGCAAAGGAACCACTCGAACCTCACCCATAAGCTGCCTTGCCCACCTGAAAGGGTAAGGCCTTAGTGGGAGTCACTGGTCAGAGGCAGCCAGCCCTTCTTTCCCAGGGCTCTGACCATGCATTCATGGCAGTGGCCACAGCAGCAAAGCTATGGCTTTGTATCAAGGGTAGGCGGGGCCGGAGGTAGGCTCTGGGATGCTTGTGCACCACCCCCAGGGCCATGCTGTCCCTTCACAGCGGCATGCAGCCTGGGAGGGATAGGAGTGTCCACACGACCTCCCCTCTAAGATTCTCCAGCCAGGCTCAGGGTAACCTCCCCCATGGGGCTCCCTGTTCAGTCTTCTCCACAGAAAGGCCTTTTGTTTTCCAATCAAAGGGGATGTCTGGGACAGGGTTGACACAGGGCCTCCACACACATAGCTTGCTTCCTTCAGGCTCAACACTCTAGAACCTAACCCAAGCTTCAGCAGGCACAAGCCAACATTACCCCCAACCCCCCTGCAGGACATAGGGGCACCCAGCAGACCAGACCTGACAACTTCCCATGCAGGATATTTGAGTACTTGATGTTTAATATAGCTGGGCTTCTGGGCTGCCTCTAGCAGTCAGCCTGGCAGGCTGGTATGTGCCACTGTAGGGGCTGTGGAGGTCTCCTCTGTGGGGTGTCTCCACCCACCAATAACAGGGCCTGGGGGCGGAGTTGTAGCTGCCTCTCAGACTCATCTCCCTGCTCAGGCCCCAGACTTGAGTCTCCTCCAGGGCTATTTTTAGATGTTGGAACCTGCCCATGGCAGAGCCGATGTGGCAGGTTAGACAGGCCTGTGGCAAGGCCTGAGGCTTCTCCAGGCCAAGGCCTCCCAGGTGGGAATTCAAATCCAAACGGGGCAGACAATACACCCTTAAGACAGAGGCAGGCCAGGTCTCAATACAGAGAGCATCTCCACCTCATCAGCACCCATCTGGGCCTCATGTAGACAGGGCTGTAAAACCAGGCCAGAGGGTCTCACTACCAGAACCCTAGAGGTTGGTCCTAGGGTTAAGGGCAGGGCAATTCCTATTCCTACACCTGAGTCAGGTTGACAGTAAGCAGCCATATTGGCTACCAAATGTTTTTCTGCTAGGAAAACATAATAGAGAAAGCAGGGGAAAAGAAGCTTATTAGGGAAATAGCCTCATCAGAGCTGCTGAGCTGAAGAGATAATCACAGCTAACTGCTCTGCACCTGATGCCCCATTAGCAGGTCCTGGAGGGAGAAGGAGGGACAGACACACATCCAGGCTAGGCTGCAGAGGGCTGTTGTTTTCTCTCTGTCGCATATCTCAGCACAGGTTTCAGGGAAAAGGGAGAGTGATCCCAGAAGCACACTCCAGTTTGTCAGTCCTAGATGGGGATGAAACCTCTGGAGTAGCTCTGGCTCTACAGGGACCAAGGCAGGAATCCAAGCAGCAGGAGTCAAGTAGGAGGAACAAAGACAAGAGGAGTCTCTCTTGGCTGTTCATTCTGTTGGGGCCCCACCTCTCCAGACAGTTTGGCTGCTGATCTTCCCCGCTGCAAAATGGACAACATCCCACCAGCCTAGGCCAGCTGCTGGTTTGGGTGCTCACAATTTAGCCCTCCTCCCATAGAGAAGTTGTTTTCCTTTTTTGGAATGGAGGACCACAGGAATACCATGGGGCCAGACAGGTGCCTACTTTACCGAGCACACCAACCCCTTTTGCTGGCCAAGGAGTGCTGCTTCCCAGACAAATAAGACTTTGCTCACATGTGTTCCCCACCCCTGGCAAGCTGTAATTCCTGACCCAGGAATGTGCGTTCAAAAGTGGCCTTGCCAGGCGGATCTCTGTGAGTTCAAGGCCAGCCTGGTCTACAAGAGCTAGTTCCAGGACAGGCACCAAAGCTACAGAGAAACCTTGTCTCGGAAAAAAAAGAGTGGCCTTGCACAGACAAATGCCTTCCCTGCTGGGGTCCGACCTACAGGTTTACAACCTCTGTGCCCATGCCTAGCCAGAGGACCCTGGAAACTCCTGACCTTATTTTCTCCAGCCACACAGCAGATAGCCATTGTTCCAGGGGTCCATGCTCTGCTGGCCCCATCCCTATCACTTACTCCCACAGAGTAAGTACTCCCACTACCTCCTCAGTCCTGCAACAAGGACAGACAGCAGAGGAGTCCCAGAGGCCTCTGAAAGCAAGGCCTGGAAATGTAGGCACAAATGTGCACCCTAGGAGTTTCCCACTGTGTTCTTTGGAATAAAATCAAATCACATGGTATACACAGACAGACATATAAACTAAAAAATATATTTTAAAAATGTGGTGGGAGTGGGGGCCCTGGAAAGATGGTTCAGAGGTTAAAAGTGCTTGCTGCTCTTGCAGAAGACCCAAGTTTGTTCCCAGCACTGTACTAGGCAGCTCACAATTCCTGTAACTTCAGTTTTCTTCCAGCCTCTATAGGCACCCAGACACATGGCATATACTCCCTCAAAAACAGGCAGGCAGGCAGACAGACAGAAAGAAAATAAAAATCTTCAGGTGAGGCTACGGCACAGCAGCAGAACTTGGGTAGCTACCCCTATCAGTCTTGGAAGATTTAATAACTAAGAAAATGCTTTTGGTATGTTGTGATGGATTTACAACTTTGAAATGCAAAAATAACAAGCATATAACCACAGACATAGGAGGCTGAAGCAGGAGGATTGTGAGTCCAAGGCCAATGGAGGATATAGGATACAACGAGATCCAAGTCAACCTGAAGACAGAGTAAGTTTGCCTTTAAAAAAAAAGCACATATACAGATCTGTAAAAGACAAATAGAGAAGACACTAGACAAAATACACCAACGTTTCTTAGGGATTATCCCTTGACCGAGGGATCTCTAGACTTTCTCATACATTATGCATTTTCTGTGGCAAACGAGCATTTCTTTCATGTTAAAAATATAAGCAGAGAAGACAATGACTGCCCAGCTCAGTAATGACAAAGCCTCTTAGGAATGGGCACAGGGCTTCTCTTCCTAGGCTATCAGTTAGGTCAGAGTCTTGGGAACACTGGACAGCTCCACCAAAGGCTGGGTGGGGCTGAAAAGGACACAACAGTGAGGCTCTAGGGGAGTGAGGGAAGGCCCCTTGGTTAGCCCCTTTGGGGTTCCTCCTCCAGCCTAGATGAACAGTTGTCCCAGGATAAGGTTTACTGCAAAGACAAGAGATGAAGAACTGACTGGGGGGCAAGTATGATCTGTGTGCATGTACACTTGTATGTGCTCTAAGTGCATGTGGAGGGGGACGGGCCTTGGCCTGTCTCAAGGCTCACTAAACAGGTACTATTGCCATCTCTCCACAGGATAGCCACCCACGCATGCACGCATCCACACACAAGCTGGTGGCAAGGCCTTGATGGTAGGCTTCCATTACCTGACTAAAAGATGCAGGTAGTGCAAGAGGTGGGGTCAGGTGACTCGGACCCCTGGTGGTCAAACTGTGGGCCAATGTTCGTGAAGTCTCATCTTATGCAACTCCTGGTCAGGCATCCTGGATGCCAAGCTTCTCTGTGGGCAGTGATGGGGTGACACCAGCTGCTTTCTAGGTGGTACCAATTAGGTTCTTGGCACTGGGGGGCTTTGAAGACAAAGGCTCAGTGCCACGGCTGAGCATGAACCTGGCAATGTCTCTCCAGACTTAAATGGTGCTCGACCAGACATGATCAGACTGACTGTGAAAATGACTTAGCTGGGCTTATGTTGTTCATGTTATCTCTCTCTCTCTTGGTTTTTTTCTTTCTTAAAAAATATTTATTTATTTATTATGTATACAATATTCTGTCTGTGTGT
>LOJH01011186.1:5945-16445 GCA_001685095.1 Ellobius talpinus
CCCACCTCCCTTTATGCTCCCTCCCACCCACTCCTCCTCTGTCCATTCCTAAAGAGGCAGGCCTCCCATGGGGTCAACAAAGCAAGGCACATCAAGTTGAAGCAGGACCAAGCTCCTCCCCCTGCATCAAAGCTGGGCAAGGCATTTCAATAACCAGTTCAAGCACCAGCGACAGGTCATGATTCCACTCCGAGGAGCACTACAAACAGACCAAGCTACACAACTGTTGCCCACATGCAGAGGGCCTAGGTCAGTCCCATGCAGGCTCCCTAGCTGTCTGTTTAGAGTCAGTGAGCTCCCAAGAAAGAGCTCAGGTCTTCTGTCTGGTTCCCCTGTCATGACCTTGACCCCTGGAGCTAGAATAAAATAACTTTAAAATCGGTACTTTTTCTATAGCAAAATGGTCAGCTTTGGACTGTGGAAAATAAAGTTTTCAAAATAACGCATAAAGGAAAAACAAAATAGTTGACGCTTTGTTTATCTCACAGAAGGGAAACCATCCTCAGAGCCCGCTGGAAGCATTTGTAACTGGCGTGGTCGGATGAACTTTTCCATGAAGCTAAGTTAAAAACAGCAGAAGGGAATTCGTACATACAGACATAGCCCATGTTGTGTCTAGTAGGCTACAGCTCCTCATCTTTCCACAAACTTCTAACCCCCTGCCTTGCTCTTTCCAGAGAATCTCGAATGGAAGCCAGCTCTTCCTAGACATTACCTAAAGGCCCCGCTGCCCTGCGCATGCCTGGGTGCTGAGTGCATGCGTTCCTATGGCGTGATCATGGCTCCAGATCCCTCGTTCCAGCCTTGCTGCCTTGCCTGTCCTTCAGCAGCTAAGACACTGACATCACTGGAATGTGTGTGCTTATAATCTAACTGCATACTTGGCACCTCATTAAAATCAGAGGAAGAAAATCAGCGGGGCCTTGGTTCTCTTGCTTCCATCCTGAATGGACCAGCCACCATCCAGGGCCTGGTTTATCAGCCCAGCCAGAAGGTGCTGCAACCTTCCTGTGGTTAATGGAAGTGTAAATTGGATTCCCCAGGGCTCCTTTGTGAGATGATAAGCTCTGCTCCCGGACTCTGTCTAGGCTGCTCAGCTGGCTGTGTGCACTACCAGCTTCCTTCTTGCTCCAGGGACCTGACCACATTCAGGGCTTTCCTAGAGGATTAGGTATCCAGGAGCCCAAGACCCTGCAAGGCCACCAAGAGCTTCTTTTTCTTCTCTTGTCTCTAAGGTCCCTTGTCTCCCTAGACAACCCTTCTCTTTGCTTAGCCACCTTCATGGCTTTCAAGAATGACTTGATGAAGTCACGCACAAGTGGCACATCATAGACCAAATATGTTCTCGTTTCTAGGCTACTGGATACTTTTGACAGATACTCGAAGAACAGGTTGATGTTTAGCTTCAAGGAATGGGTGCTAATATTAGAATTTCTGGCACCAGTGGGTTTATATATATATTTTTAAGTGGCAGGCATTTAGGGAGCTCACAGATAGTCTTCTACAGACAAAACTAGGATCCTAAGGCTATAATCTGATGATTTATAATTTTATACATTTTAGCTGTTATGTGGCCTTCTGCAAGATGGGTAAGGACATGTAGTCTAGAAGCGTTGTAGTACATTGTAGGACACCAGCAACAGTGTTAGTCTCTGCGTGGTACCTCTGTCGGCCTCAGTTTCCTCAGATCGAAATAGCAGTATTGTTTCATTAGCCTTGCATGAAAATAAAATCAGATTGAGAGTGCCAAAGCCGTTCAGAAAAGTTTAAAGACCGCAGAGAAATAGCAAAAGTCGGAATATCTATAGAAAGCAGAGACAGACACCTCATTTTCTACTTGCAGTCGGAGTAAGCAAGTAGTGTCAAGTGTCTGTTTGGTAAACTGAGACACCAAAGGAAAAGGAGCAGTTGGGAACACGGCTCAGCAGGGGCATATGTACTCAGCACACACACAGCCCTGGGTTTCACCTGAAGAATAAAAGCACCTGGAGGCTAAGGGAAGGGCTTAACGATGCCCCGCTTGAGGTCAGACCAAGAAAGACAGCAGTAAGGCTGCATGGTTTCTGCAGTACTCAAAAGCTGACAGCTTTCCACTTACGAAGACTGATTGAAGAGTTTTTGATTCCACAATTGGGCGAAAGTCACAGTCGTAAGAAACATGCTTGCAATTTTGAATTGGGATCTTTCCCCACACTAGTAATTCATGGTTCCATTGCCCGAGACTGGGCCATTCCCAGTCATTCCTGATCACAAAGGGAAACTAGACTTCACTGCAGAGCAAGCTCCTTTGGAAGGGTGGGTAGAGTTGGTGCATTTTTGACTTCTGTCTTGCATTTGTAAGTGGAAAAGTTGATGGCAACGGCAGTCCCTCTACTGGGAGGAGCCCTGTACAGAGGCTAGGTCGTATCCCAAGGTCAGTGAGTTCATGATTAAACGAATTAAGGGCACTAGTTGGGGACAACCTCGGGTTTTAGCTCCTGGTGCAATTCCCCTCCATTCTCACCACAGCAAAAGGTTCTCAGAAAGAGAAAGGAGGCCCCAAGCAGCTGCTGGGGGATTGAGAGAATTGAGGGGGAAGGGGTTCCCATCTGTAGTTCAGGAGAGGCAGTCAGAGGTTGCTCTTTCAGACTGCTGGGTGACTTCCACGTCTTGTTAGCAGTTATGACCAGCTGTGCAAGTCTTGCTTTCCCAGGGAATATAGGATCTAACACATGCGTGCATTTGCACAACAATATCATCTAAATGAAGGTTTTTTTAATACAAACACCTAAAGGAGACTCTCTTTAAGTCTCTGAACTAATTAAAATGCCCCTAGCTCACCTCTCCCTCAGCACAAAAGAAGAAAACAATTAGGCAGCCTCTCACACAAACAGCTAATGACATTTTAGTCATAGACAGCCAGGTTCGTAAATACTTACACTAGTGAGTTTGTCTCACATCTTTTTGTGGGAATTTATTGCCAAACAGTAAATTTTCTGTAGGAAATGTAATTAGACACATAGACTCATTTGAACCCTTTCAAGAGGGCCTTGGCCCAGAACACACATCCTCTCCTGTGAGGCAGGCCGAGTGTCCTGCATCTTTACTCAGTGTGCTTGGGAAAACGAGACACAGCAATAAAAATAAGTGCCTGGCTTGTCAGCTAAAATTTATTGTATGCAAGTCTCTAACTCAAAACTTTCCTACCCCAGATTCCTGGTGGCGTGCCAAACGTGGGCTTGAAGTATTAGGAAATCAAAAGTCTGTAGGTCGGTGGGAGCCAATGGGCCCTTATGGGCAGCTCTTCTTCAAAGAAGGTATTTTTCTGTGATGTAAAGGATCTCTTCGACAGGATCATGTCGCTATCTGCAATAATCCCTTTCCGTAGCCTCATTATTAAGTTTCTTGAATTCCAGAGCAGATTCAGGGTGACTGAAAATTTGATTAAAAATTCCAAGGACTGAAGTAGAACATCCAGTCCAAATTCCTTTCTTCCTCAGGCCCTCATCGCAAGGGTTGCGTCTCCTATACCCACTCAAGCTCTCTCTGCAGAGACATGGGGAGGACAGAGCCCAGGAGCCAGAGGAGAGAGGGGTGCACAGTTATTTATGGTAGAGGGCCACTTCGGGTGACATCTGCTGTTATGCTCCCTCCCATTTAATCAGTGGTGGCTCAGAAATAATTAAATCAACCGCTCTCACTGCCTCAGACCTGCTAGGATCTCATCAAGTCTGAGAGACGTGAAGATTAATGGGCCTATTATCAGGAGCCCACATGACACCACTAGACCATCCGATCAGCTATGTTTATAGCCACAAGTTGCTGCTTTTGAAATGGAAACAAATGTGTCACATATAGCAAGATGGATTTCTCTATGAAAATGGCATTGTGCCTTTCCGTCTGGGTGATAGCTATCACGAGGTGTCATCCGACAGTCCTGGCTTGGCCTTGGAGATGAGAAGAGCCAGAAAACATGCTTGTTTCCTTCGGTTTCCTTTCTGTTGTGTTTGTAACACTTTGGTGGAGCTCAGTGCAAAGAAGAGATGAAAGATGAAACGCAGAGCAAGCAATCATGAATTCTGCCCTCACCTCTATCTTAGATGGTCGCAGCACAGACAGGTCTGTCAGTAGAATTAACTTTTTGTAGAAGTTAATTTTCTATCCTAAGAAGTCTGGGAGAACAGGACTGGGGAAGTAATGAAGGAATACTTCATGGTAATATTGAAGCTATTGTTTTTAGATACAATGAAAACAGCCAAAGAACGTGACTTTGTATGTCTATATATGTATGTGTACATGTATGTGACATGGATGCACATATGGCTAGGTGCTGAGGAAGGGTTTGGGGCTTGAGAGAGACTGAAAGATCAAAGACAGAAGAATAGGTCCGGCCACAACTTGTGCTTGTCACACCCTACGAACCCTGTGGTCACCAGCTCTAGGGAAGGTCCCTTTGAATTGAAATGTTCCCTCCAGCAGGGAGTCAGAGACCCATGAGACTCTTGAGTAAACAAACGTCACAAGTTTGAGACAGCAGAAACTTGTAAGGGTCATGAGGACCCCTTCCCAGGATTATAGATGGAGTTGCCAACTGCTGGGGGAGGAGACAAAGGCTGCCAAGCAGCAAGGAGGAATCTCAGAGCTGAGGCACTGTGCAGGATTGCAGTTCCCTCCCGTGAGTCTTCACAGGCACTGGGGTGGGCTGTAGACAATAGGGTCTTCTCCTCTGCTGGTACTAATCCCCCAGGAAAAGCTCATGTACTTGGTATTTGTGTATTTATTTTTGTCTAATCTTGGGCTCCCTTTCTGGGGTAAACAGACGTGTGTGTGTGTATTTGTGCATGTGTATGTATGTGTTTGTGAGTGTTGTGTGTTTGTGCATATGTGTGTGAATGCGTTTGTATGTGTGTGTGTTTGTTATGTGTGTTGTATCACCCAGGAAAAGTCTCCCATAAAACACTCGTTTCCAGGGCAGTGTTTGAAAAATATTAGAAGGATGAACATGGGCAGAGCTTTAGGGATTTTAACATTTAAAGTTAAACTAAGACACCAAAGCAACTTCCAGCTTTGGTTTGGGGCTGGGAAGTAAATTTCTTTGCTGTGCCTTCTGTGTTCCTTGCGTGATGAAATTGCTGTGCAACTAAGAGGCCAGGTGGAGGCCCAGGGCTTGGGACCCAGGCATCTGCTCAGCCAGAGCCACCAGGGCACACAGCATCTAGCCAGACGGTGGCATCTGTCAAATAAACACCATCTTGAGTTGGGCAAAGCTATGATGGTGCATGGAGTGTTTGAACTTTTTTTTTTCTTCAGAATCTGTTTATTCTGGGCAGTGTGCTGTGGCCATTACCAGATTCGGGTTGTCTGTGGCTGTGAAGCACAGGGCCATGTGTCACTTTGGACAAGATGTGCTGGCAATCACTCTTCTTTCTGTTTGTCTTCTCTGCATTTTCCTTCCTTCTGTTAAGTCCATCAAGTGTATAATAGCACACACAAATCAGGGCAAACTGTGTGTGGTGGGGGAAGAGAATGTCCTGTGCTCTCTCCCTACTGCCCCCACCATTTTCCTTTATTTAAAATTAAATGAATAACTCTCTGGCTCCTATGGCCAAGGTTCTAACCTGAGATCAATGTTCCAGAAAGCCAGCTACTTAGAGACTGCAGAAAAACAGCTGACCCCAGACACCCCATGGTTGCAAAAAGAGTCCAAGACCGGTTTCAGGAAAAGCTTTGTTGTAGGATGCTGCTTGTTCATTTCCTGGCTGCCCAGACTCTAGAAATAATCACACAAAAACTATATTATTTGAAACACTACTTGGCCAATGACTCTAGTGTATTCCTAGCAAGCTCTTACATATTAAGTCAACCCATTTCTATTATTTTATATTTTACCACGAGGCTCGTGGCCTACTGGCAAGGTTCCAGCTGGTGGCTTGCATCTTTCTCCTCTGGCAGCTCCACAGCTTCTCACTAACTCCGCCTTCTTTCTCCCAGCATTCAGTTAAGTTTTCCCTGCCTAGCTAAGTTCTGCTTTGCTATAGGCTAAAGCAGTTTCTTTATTCATGAACATGAGACCAAAGGGCCTCCCATACCACAGCTTGTCTAGGAAATACAACTAACTTCCCCAGTCTGCCCTAACGGAACACCCTTCCCTTCCTCTTCCCTTTGACATGAAACGCCAGCTTGAAGCATGCAATGTGCAGTCTACCAAACTCTGGTTTCTGTATTGTTGGGTCCTGATCACGGTGCAGCCAGATCTGAGACTCCACCTCTCAGGGAAAACCTGGCCTTACTGTTGAGGTCATCTAAATTATCATCCTTTATTTCTTCCTGTACTTTTATTTAACTCATACAAAGAGTAAATAACAAATGCTCCCTGACCATACATGACTTTGGGATCAGCCCTCCCTGCATTTCCATGGTGATCTCATTTAGTTCCACTATGTTGGGTCCTAACTTTACAGTTGATTTGGACCTCCACAAAGGGTACCACATTGGTCAGAGCACTGCAGGGGCTATGATAGCTACCAGTTTTCTGGAAAAAAAAACGCAGAACAACAAAAAGAGACACAAGGAGCAGTTTAAGAAACAGCCATTCCTTGCTGAGAAAGTCCCTTAGTATGGAATGTACCGGGCATGGTAGGTAGGCCAGTGACGATTGTAAGGATGAGGTGACCAGCCTTAGGAGTGTTGGGAAGAGATTTTTTTTTGGGTGGACAGCATGGGAACAGTCCAGGTTGGGGGTGCCATCACATCCGCCCTAGAAGATGTCTCTTGTTATTGTTTTATTGCTCAATTTTTTTAATCATGTATTTAATTTAACACCTAATAACTTAGTATATTGTTTGTTGCTTTTACATTACACCCCCCCTTTTCTCAGCCTTAACCCCAAGTGCAGAACTTAATGCAATTCTATGAATGACAGGCCAATCTAGAGCAATGGTTCTCAACCTTTCTAAGGGCTGCGACCTTTAATGCAGTTCCTCATGTTGTGGTGATCCCCTACCATAAATTTACTTTTGTTGCTACTTCATAACTGTAATTTTGCTACTGGTATGAATCATAATTGTAAACATCTGTGTTTTCTGATGGTCTTACGTGACCTCTGTGAAAGGGCCATTGGACCTCTCAAGAGGTTGTGACCGGCAAGTTGAGAACCACTGACCGAGGGCCTTTTTTCATATCTATGACTGAAGGCCCCAGGATAGAGCCGGAATGTTTGCTGGTGGTGCATGGAAGAGGAAATGGGGCATAAAGAGACCCCCAAGTAGGGATCTCACAGATCCGGAGAAGCCCTATTTTTGGCACAGGGTCTAGTCATCCAGGTCGCCCTTTCTACTCTGCCCTCTCTGACCTTCAGCTACTGCAGCCATGCTTAGCTGCATCCACGCACTTCTTATGCAATGGAGCCTGTCCACCCTCTTCCAAATGGAAAAGATGGGGAAGTTATGTCCCTGACCTAACAAAGGCCACAAACAGAGCCTAGTGGGAATACTCTGCTGTTTATGTGCCTACCTTGACATATAACTTAAAAGAATCCCTTCTTAGGGCACTAGAGTCAGGCCTGCTAGTCTCCTGAATGTTTTATCTCACATAATTCACACAGTCACATTTCGAAGGTGACAGAATGGGAAGAGGCTCATTCAGCCTTTTCAGGGTCATGTCTCGAATGGAAAATATGGTTCCAGTCTTATCAGGCCCAATTCTTACATATTTTTGGCAACCATAGTCTTTTCCCCTTTATTAGGCAGTACAAAGACCCCTTTTACCTATAGACCAGTTGGATGACTAGTGAAAATTCCATTTGCTGATGCCTGTTTCTTCAACTCACACATGCCCAACAAAATTTCGTATTGATAATGTAGTGATGGAAATGTGAATGACCACCATAGGTCTATATGTTTGAATGCTTGGTCCCCAGTTGGTGGAACTATTTTGGACAGATTAGGTGTGACTTTGCTGGAGGAGGTGTGTCACTGGGGGTCAGTTTTGAGGTTTCAAAAGACTTGCACCATGCCCAGTCACTCGCTGCCCCCCACCACTTGTAGATTGCTATGCCTTTGCTCTGCCATCATGGACCCTAACCCTCTGAAACTACAAGCCCCAAATGAAAGGCTCTCTTTTATAAGTTGCCTTGGTCATGGTGTCTCATCATGGCAACAGAAAAAAGTCATGAAGACAGTCATCAACATAACACAGTTTCCACCATCAAATTTGTACAAGGGGTGAAGACTGGGTATATCCAGGAACCAGGGTGTCCCATTTTTCTTCTAACTCCCCCAAAGAGCTCACCTTGCTCCCCCTCACCCCCTGACAAAATGTCTTACATGTTAAAATATTTTTACCAAGGATGAACCTGAAAGTTCACAATCTCAGAAAAACAATGAAAAGCAGGAAGCCAGCAAATGCGGGTGGAGGTCAAATGATGTCCAATTGAAACAGGTTGAATATTCAGTTTCTTCACAAAGGGACCAAAACAGTCAGTTCCCTAAATTTAGCAGCAGTAGCAGCAGTAACCATCCTTCCTGAGCTTTTAGTTTCAGAGCCAGCAGCAAGCACACCTTGAGCATCTCCTCTTTGCTGGACATTGTGTGCATGGTCTCATTTTAGACTGTGAAGCTGTAATTATGGTCAGTTCCAAAGTCAGCTGCTTGCAACTTGAGACCCTGGAGTGGTCACATAATTTCCGTGGGCCTTACTGCCTCTATTTTAGTTCACCTGACCAGCGTGTGAAACCTGTACAGCTTTTAAAGGGGCGTGGCATCACTAGGGGTGTGGCCTCACTTCTAGCTTAGCCTACATCAATATTTATTGTTTGAATTACAAAGCTAGGTAACATTTTGTGATTACCCTAGATGTTCATTGTTGTCTTGAGATTGACTGTATAAATATATAATGTATTGCTGGAAATAGCTTTGTTTACTAATGGTTAGTAATAAAGGCATATACTTTTTTTATTTGAGAAGCTTATTTATGTAATTGAGGAGTGTGATTTGTTAAGTGCTCTTTCTTGCTCTGTGTGTGTGGTGTGTGCGTGTATGCTGGGTATTCAGAAAAGTTATCAGGATCTTTGGTTGGTCTCTTAGGTGAAATGTGAGCGGGCCATAGACTCTGAGTTTCATTGTAGGAATGTGTTTAATACTCTGAAATCCCAAACTAGCCTGTTTGTTCCTTGCTACTTGACAGGAGCTCTCCACCTCCCTCAATCACAGCCAAAAGTGAAGCAAAGACCAGCTACGGCAGAGGTCACTATGTGCCACGGAGAGCTGGGTGACTTACCCAGGCCACCCACGGCCAGAAAAGCACACTGGGAAGGAATGTAACTTAAGAACCTGGGATAAGCCAAGTAGCATTAAAAACACTCTGCCTAAGGGAGTTACTGAGTCCTACGGTTATTCCCAGTACTTTTCCGAATCTGAAACATTGCTGCCAAAGCTAAACTATGTTTGAGGATGGTGGTTACTAGGAGCCTGCTCAAGGATGAAGTTACCTGGAGAGCACATATCCCTTCACAGCAGCAGGCTGCGCCGAGGCCAGGGGCCACCAACATTGTGTGTGAGGAGGTGGCAGGTCTGCGATGAGTGTGGAGGACACAGATGCCAACCATCTACATGGCATTTAGAAGCATTGCACAGTTCGCTTTGGCTGTTGGATCCAGCAAATGCTTTTCACAATAAAGCAATGGGAGTAAACTCGGAGAGAGAATGACTGCTATGTGCCCCAAGCTCTCAGGTCAGGCACCCGAGATTTGAAGCCTAGATGTGCGCTGAATATGGCCACTTTCCTTTCTGTGCATATAAATTTAAGATTTATGGCATGATGTGTTGGTATAAAAGAAAAATTACCCTTCAGTTCATCAGCCTATTATTGACTGACAGTTTTATTTTTCCAGGTACGTAGTGTTTGTAGCTCTTTGTATACTCAGGATATGAAGTCTCTGTCGGAAGTATGGCTTGCAAAGACTTTCAGTCCCTTGCTCCACTGGTACTTTTCCCCGCTGTACAGAAGCTTTTTAAAGTGTGCCCCCATTTTACGGTTGTCCTGTTCACAGTAGCCAAGAAATGTAATCATCCCGCTCATTCACCAACAGAAGACTGGATAAAGAAATGTGGAACACGTACACAGTGGAATTTTATTCAGTGGTAAGGGAAAATCAAATTATAAAATATGTAAGAAAATGGATGGATTCAGAAATTATCATTTTTAAACAAGATAAGCCAGACTCAGAAATGCAAGCACTCTGTGTTCTCACTTGTGTAGGTCCTAGCTTTTAATTTGTACACATTTCTTTCTGTGGATTTCTTGTGTACTTGTATTTATGTGTATGTGTGTGTGTGTGTGTGTGTGTGTGTAGGTCAGCAAGCTACAAAGAATTGTGGGGGGGGTTTGAGGGAGGGGGAAGGGTCACAGGACATGGGGTCATGAAAAGGGGAAGGAGACTTGTGGGCACGGAAGAGTGCAGGGGTTTGCAGGAGGAGGAGGAACAGAGGAAAGAGAGGAGAAAGAACAGCCAAAATAAGCTGT
>LOJH01011186.1:16532-34944 GCA_001685095.1 Ellobius talpinus
GCATAAGACTAGTCAAGGAAAACTACGTCATCATCCCACTCCTAAGTGGAATCTCCAACATCAAATATGTGGAAACGGATGAGAGATGAGTGGTTGCTAGCATGGGAGGAGGAGGACCACAGGGCAGGGCTCGCATTTGTGCTGGATAAATAAGACCCTCACCAGCGCAGCTATAACTAATGTATCGCATGTCGAAATCTTGGCAAACTTAGGAATGTATTTAATCTAAGGAATTTTTAGGAAGGAATTTTTGCTAATTTTTTCTTACCTGACAAGCGGAAGTTGCTTTCCTGCCTGACTCTTTCATGTCCCATTATTATTTTGAAGACAATCTTGTCTGTCATTAGCAAGTGACTTGGGACAGACAGTAGGCACTGACTCCCAGGGCAAGAACCTGCATTTAGTCTGAGTGGGGCTCAGTTCACTGCTGTGTTTCACTCCAGACTGAGGAGGAAAGGAGGGCAAATTGCTTGGGTACTTCAGCAAAAGGCCTCTGGTGTTTCAGGAATGGTTAATTTTTTGTGTTAAAACCCATGAGTCCAGGGTTTGTTTGGTCATTCATTACAGGAATCAAAGCAAACCCGAGATTCTGCTGTATTGTGAAGTTTGGCCCCTTCTTTTGGAAAAAAATCTTAATGATCAAGAAAGCATGTGTTTTTACTCAGATATGTTTTATGACATAGCTGTAAAATCTTGTCTCAAATAGACCTACCGCAGGCCTGCATTGTTCCGCAGACAGTAATGGGGCTTTGCTTCTAAAATGCCTTTGTGTTCAGTCAAAACTCCTGATGAAAACTGGAACACTTCACACGGGAATTATTTACGGTCCCTTTGTTACCAAACTGCCACGGAGCTGAAAATACTGTGTGCCTGCCCGAGTGTTGGCCTTAAGCTGGTGGAGACTCTAGCCTGGGGTGTGACACTGTTCGAAGGCAGCTTGTCTGGGTCACCATCAGTGACTGAGTATAAAGGGGTTTTCCTTGGCACAGATGCAATCCCACAAGGAAGAAAGTGTGACACAGTGGCTGTCCGTGTAAAGAGTCCCCCCCATAATATTTAAAGGGGACAAAAGAGAAACAAATGCTTTCACTGAGACCCTCTGCTGCAGGGGAAACAAAGATGGGCCGTGACAGTTGCTAGATAATCAGGTGACAAAGATATGTAAACCGAGGGAACATTTTAATCTCATAGTGGGTTAATCTGTGGTGGAGACATTTAAAAAATCCAGAGAGCCACCCCATAGTTGTGTCTCCTCGCTTCCCTACCCATTTAGCATGACTGATTTTTCTTAAGGAGTTTTCAAAACCTTTGTTCCAGTGAGAAGGTAGACAGAGTCAACACAGGTGGTCCTGAGCTGCCTGCATTGAGTTTTTAACATTCAGCTTATGTAAGGCATGGTCTTGGCTTTAGTCTTTGGAACACTTCTTTCGATTGTACAAGCATAGGTAGTAAACTGTCATAATTTGTAGTGAATGCAGAATGTACGGTGGCCAAGCCTGGGTAGGTAACATTTCTGTCTCTTAAACCATCTTAAACCATTTGATTAACCTGTAATAACAGAATATATTAGGCTGTGCAGTGGGGTATCCCAATTTGTGTGTAAAACGTGGCTGATCAATTGGGGTGACAACACCCATCTCCCCACCTTTGCTTGGTGTCACAAAATATACAACAATTCACCGTTAACTTTAGCTGGCCTCCCACTGCCCCACCATCCCCCCATTAATTACCCTTATAAATGATATTTGCTTTTTCAAAATCCACATATAGGAGGAATATGCAGCAGTACACTTAGTACTTGTCTTTTTGCCTCTGACTTGATCTCATTTAGCACAAGGCCCTCCAATTATATTTCATTTTTTTTTTTGTAAATGATAAGGTATTCTGTTTTGTGTGCCACGGTCTTGGCATCTCTTCACTCACTGATGGGCGTCCAGGTGGGTTCCATATCCTTGGCGTTGTGAGTGGTGTCTGAGAAACAGTGATGCTCAGGGTTCTCTCTGATAGGCCGATAGTGTGCCCTATGCGTACCTCTCAGAAGAGCTGTGGCAGTATTTGACAGTCTTGAGAACTGCATTTCTGTCTGCAGTGGCTCTGCCCACAGCTCAAGAGACTTCCTTTTGCTCCACATCCTTGCATTGCTTTTTGTTTCTAATGTTCATGTAGGATCCCACGACACACCCAGGCTGATCAGAAAACCATGATCCTCCTGCCTGAACCTCCCCATGTCGGGAATCTAAGCATGTGCAACTGTGCCCAGCATTTTGTTTTTCATACTGGCTACACTACCTGGAGGAAGAGATGATGTCACATTGTGCTGTTGACTTTGCCTCTCTCTGATGGCTAGTGAAGATGAGCAGGTTTGCTTGTTTGTTTGAGTTTCTCTCCTCTGACACCCGTCTGTCCCCGTCACTCTCAAAGGCTCCATTGTTACAGATGCACGCCGCGGAGAGTTCTGAAGCTTGGGATCACTTTACCTCATCATCACATGCGGAAGATAAATGTGGTAATATAATTCTGTGCATACGTTCATGCCTGGAACCACACAGTGAATGCCTGCTACATGCCAGTCACATTGGTTCTGAGGGCTGCTTATATCTGTTTATCAGGTGGCAACCACAGAGTTTCACTAGATCTTAGTGAGAACTTGAACAAAAAGGGGGTGCTGGGGAAGTGGCTCAGTAGTCTACAGGATATACTGCTTTTTTAAAAATTTATTTTGGGAACACCATATAATCACATAATTACCCCTTCCCTTTCTTCCCGTCAAACTTCCCATATACCCCTCCTTGCTCTCTTTCAAATTCATGGCCTCTATTTTTTTATTAATTGTTGTTACATGCATATATGTAAATGTAAATGTATACATATTCCTAAATACGCAAATACATCCTTCTCAGTCTATATAATGCTATTTGTGTGTATGTTTCCAGGACTGACCATTTGATACTGTATAACCATGGTGTGTTCTTCTCCGGGAACGACCACTTCTGCTCAGGTTCCCTGAATTGCCTGTAGTTCTTCGTGTAGTGTTGAGGCCTCTTGGGATTTCCCTGTTCACATTAACACGTCTATTGCTGTTGTCCTTGTTCAGCTCAGTACACACCACTCTTTCTGAGGACCCAGATTTGGTTTCTAGCACCCATGTTGCGTGACTCACGACTTCCTGTTTTTCTAGCTCTGTGTGATCTGGGGTCTTCTTCTTGGCCTCATGGGTACCTGCACTCACCTTTGCACATCCACTCTCACACACGGACACAAACACACGCTCATATACAGAGCTAAAAGTAATGAAACCTTTTAAATATGAAAGTAGAGACCACGTGTTATACACCTTGGAATCCTTTGCTAACCACAGCGCAGTAGCCTTGTGTAGTGCCCAATGTGTAATGAAATAGCTAGGATGAAGGGAAGCAAATGGCTGTTTCTTATGCACTGAAAGCTCTCATAAAGCTTCAAGTCAAACAGATTTTTGAAGTTCACACTTGAACTGTATCTACCACATACTGAGTGGACCTCTGAACCCATGTCATCAATTGTATCCACAAAAACAACTTATGGGTTGATACAAACTACAGTTGCTTGGAAGAAGGACCCTAAACTGAGGAATTACCTCCTTCAGATTGGCTTTAGGCAAATTCCTACGGCCATTTTCTTGTTGAATGATTAATATGGGAGACCCCGGCCCACTTTGGGAGGTGCCATCCCTGCGCAGGTGGTTCTGGGTGTGTAAGAAAGCTGAGGCCATAGAAGACCAAGCCAGTGGGCAGCTTCCTCCACAGTTCCTGCCTCTGTTCCTGCGTCAGTTCCTGGACTGACTTTCCTCAATGGTGGCCTGTGATCACGATGTGTAGTCAAAATAAGCCCTTTCCCTATCAAGCTGACTTTGTTCCTAGGGTTTATCACGGCAGCAGGAAGTAAACTACTACCCTGAGAAACCACTGCTGTCGGCTGAGTGGCGTCCCTTAAAATCCACACATGAAGAGCTAATTCCAGTATTTCAGAATGTGACTATGTTGGGAGAAAAGCTCTTTAAAGAGAAAATGAAGGTGAAGTGAGGCCATTGGAATGACCTCTACTCCACTGACTGTGTTCTTATAAAAAAGCATAAGGCTCAGACACTCGGGGAGGAAAGACCATGTGAGGCTTGGCAGGAAGGCGGCATGTACTTGTACGTGTACCAGACAGGAGAGGCTTCAGGAGAAGCCAGCATTGCTCTCTACTGACACCTTGATCTCATCCTTCTTTCTCTCTAAATTAGAAGAAAATCAATTGTAATTTTTTAAGACCTCTGTTCTTTGGTAATTTTTATGGTGGTCCTGGGAAACTTGGACATCTATATTAGACTATTTTCTGAAATCCAAATTAAACCAACATATATTTCTTTCCTTTCTTATTTCCACCCTTTCCTACATAGCATATCATATATCATATTACATCACATCACATCATCATATCATATCATATCATATCATATCATATCATATCATATCATATCATATCATATCAATGTACCTACCTACCTACCTGCACATATAGAGAATAAGGTGAGCTTTAAGAAGAACAAGGTCTAACTTCGTGGATGTTAAGAGGGATATTGGGGTTTTGCATACTACCTCTGCCCTCCGTTGTGGAGATCCGGCTGTGAACATGATCTTTTACTCAGCTTCAGCAGTTGATTTAAAGCATCCTAAAGATATGGGAGGGTTTGCCCCGACTTGTGGAAATGTCTGTGGAGCATTGTCATGATTAATGGTTGATGCGGGAGAACCGCTGTGGGCAGTGCCAGCCCCAGGCTGGTAGGCCTTGACTGGGTAAAGAAGGTGGCTGAGCATGAGGCAAGGAGGGCGAGCCGTGGAGTATTCTTCCCTGGTTTCTGCTGCAGTTTCTGCTTGAGCTCCAGCCTGATTCCCTCACTGATGCAATGCGATCTGAAAGTTTGAGCCAAAGAGACTCCTCCCCAGGTTGCTTTTGGTCATGGAGTTTGTCACAGCCATAGGAAAGCAAACTTGGATGCAGGGTCTCTGTTCTGCATTCCTGGGAGATGCACAGAACCAGAACATACTGGCAAACTCTGAAGAGAGGCCTACTGTGTGTGTGAAGTGCTAAGCATGCAGAATGGACTTCAGGGCTCTGTCAACTCACCTTCCAAGTACACACAAACCTTCCTCGTGAATGTTCTTCAGCTCAGTGGAGGAGCTGAAACTGGGTACATTTGGTCAGACAAAGTAAGACTCTAAGTTCTGTTGCAATGGTCCAGAAAGTTTAGTTAGTGACATAATGCATCCCCTAGTGCCCAGTTCTGACTGGGGACAAAGAACCCACAGCAAATGCTGTGCAGGAAAGATGCCGCTTCTCAAGCACAGTTAGAGTCTTCTCTACATGATATTGTCCCTTTGAATTTAGCTCAGTGATCATAGATAGAGATAGAGGTTGTGGGCCCAAGACTGTGATTAGGATCTTAGTGCTGCCAGCAATTATCTGACATGTGTTACTCACACACACACACACACAGATGCGCGCACACACACACACACACACTGGTCTGTGGGCAAGCCTGTTAGGCATTTTCTTGACTGATGATTGATATGGGAGGGCCCAGATTACAGTGTTTGGTTACCTCTCCTGGACTGGTAGTCCTGGATGGTATCAAAAAGCAGGCAGAACAAGCCATGGGGAGCAAGCCCGTAAGCAGCACTCCTCCATGGCCTCTGCTTCAGAACATGCCTCAAGGTCCCTGCCCTAAGATCTTGCCCTGGCCTCCTTCAGTAATAAACTTGTTTTGTTTTAAGCTAAAATAAACCCTTTCCTTCACAAGTCGGTCATGGTATTTATCACAGAAACAGAAACCCCAAGACAATGCACCTTCCCTGAGAGGGACTTGTTCTCTCTACTGATTACCCAGATTTTCTGACGCTCTCTACAGTGGATTCTGAGGCTGGCTTTCATATTTTATTTGTTGTTGCAACTAAACTTCTAAATGATTTGCCCACACCATCTGGATCATGGGTTGTGGGCCATGTAGTCTGCTTTGATTCCTCAGAGAAACCCCTTGGGTCTTGATTCTCCAGTGGCTTCCCATGGCCTCTTATGACACATCTCATTCCTTCTGTTGCTTTTAGACACTCAGCAGAGAAGTCGCTGTAGACAGCCATCTGTTTCCTCTTACCCATTTTCCAGCTTGCTCAAGGGTCGGTCCCCTGCCCCTTGCAATCAGGAACCCCAAGCACTCTAAGGATGTGTCCCTAGTTAGCATTAACATTCAACCTGACACAGCCCAGAATCACCTAAAGCAGTCTCAACTGAGTGATTGTCTTAATCAGGTTTATCTGCGAACATGTTTTAGACTATTATGGTTGTTAATTGAGCCCAGCCCACTGTGGGCAGCACCATCCTTAGGCAAATGGTCCTACGCTGTATTAGAAAGGATGAACCAGAGAGTGAGCCAGAGAGTGAGCCAGGGGGCAACCCAGCAAGGAACATTCTTCCATGGTTTTTGTTTCAAGTTTCTGCTCAAGTTCTTGCTCTGACTTCCTTAAATGATGGCCTATGACCTGGAAGTGGAAGCCTGATAAAGCCTAACCTTTCCTAAGTTGCTGCGGTCAGGGTGGGTTTTTTTCTCCCTCCAACATAATTTTTTTATTAATTATTTGGAAATTTCATACAATGCTCCCTGACCATACTTCCAAATCTTTCCAGGTCCACCTTCTCACCCGTGTGTTCCCTTCCCCCTAAAACCTCTGAGTCCAATTTGTGTTGCCCATATACTCACTGGAGCATGGTTGAACTCTCAGTGGCCACGCCCCCCAGAGATAACTGAGTCCTTCACCATCCCCACCCCCAACCCCACCAGAAGCCATCAACTGTGAAGAACTACCCTTCGGCATATTTATCATCACAACTTTAAAGGGCTCTCTTCCATAACTTCCTGTCTGAACTGTTTCTTTTTGGGGGTGCACAGGGGAAAGGTTGTCCAGAAGCCTTCAGTGTCTCTCATTCTCATATGAGTCTGCAGCCATCGTGTACCACTGCCAAAGAAGCGTCCTTGTCCATAGCTGCCCACAGCAGCACAAGCCACAGACATCAACACGGCTGCAGCATGGATCACAGACATCAAAAAGATCTCCAGCAGTGACAACATGGATCACAGACATCATCATTCCCTCTGGTGGCAGCACTGACCATGTAAATTTTTCCAAGGAGTTTCAGTCCAGAAAACGAACCATTCCTTATCTCGGATACCTTGCTGCTGCTCAGAGTCAGGAGAAATATGTGGTTGTGCAGTGTGTCTGGGGTCAGGACCTGAAAGAACTCCAGGTTGCTGTTCACCACCCTGTCCCTGGCACTGGCCGTCCTGCCAGTACCCCGGCTCCATCACGCTTACAGTTCAAGGACGGCACCACAGCCCCTTGTTCTCTTTCCCCGAGGAGTGGAGGCTCCAGGTCGAGGGCCAGGCCTGTGGGCCCAGGAGCATCACTAGCCTAACGGGTGGTGGTGGGACAATGACTGTCCCTGCTCAGCAGTGACATGCTCCCATGCCTTTCACTGCTGTGGCAGCTCTAGCTCCTCTTTCTTCCACAACAGCACTGCGCTGTTGTGCCATCTTTTTGTCCTAGTCCATGAAACCACCTTTTAAAAGCATCTTCCCATAAGACCTGCCCTTTCAAAAGTTGTCCTGGAAATTCTTCACACTCTGCAGACTCATCTTCCAATGCCCCAGAAACCTTCATGGGTGTCTTAGGTTCCTTGGTGCAGGCCTGAGGCCCCTAGGGTGCTGGTGGCCACCACCAATTTGAATCTCCTCTCCAGAGTGTTTTCACAGCCACAACAGAAGGGACAGAAGAACAGACTGTCTTCCCCTTCCTCCTCCTCCACCAGGATCTTGCTGGGACTGCACTTTCAAGATTGATGAGCACTGGAAAGAGGTTGTACTGCCCTGCTTTGAGTGGTGTCCCTGGGAGGTGTCCCTGTCATTCCTCGTCCTCCACCAGGATCTTGCTGGGACTGCACTTTGAAGATTGATGAACACTGGAAAGAGGTTGTACTGCCCTGCTTTGATTGGTGTCCCTGGGAGGTGTCCCTGTCATCATCTCATTGTGCATTGTACTTGAGTTGGCCAAACGCCAGCTCCACGGTGTCCAATAGGTGAGTCCAGGAAGCCGCGAGCTTCATTGCTAATGAGCTAATCACCATCTGTTTGGGGGAGTCTGGGCCACTCCACAGGCACTACAGGGCTGCTGCACAAGGCTCTGTACAGAGAAAGTCCTCTGCCCTTGGATGGAAAAGTACTGTGGGCTCTATGTGGAAAACTGGTAGTTTTCTTTTTTAAAAATGTATGTCTTCTGAACGAATTCCAGTGGATTACTGGGGACTAGGTTCAGGATGACTTGGGCCACCTCAGCTCACTTCAGGCTATTTCTCTCATTTCTCTGGGCCTGGTTTTCACCGGCCTAGTCCACACGATGGCTCCCAGACACATCTGCCTCCTTCCTCCTGGTTTACTTGTGCACTTGCCGTAGCAGCCATCCTCACTGGCAGCCATCAGTGCTCTGAAGGGGGGACCACGTTTCCAGTACACACTGGTATAGAAGCTGTGATGTCATCACAGCCAGTCAGTGTGCATCTTGGGATTGTAGGCCAGTGGGAGGGGGTGATAAGTACGGGTCTGGTGGCCAGTGAGGGCACACTGGGCAGATGAAAGGCCATGGGTATGTGACAGTGATTGCCATGGGTCCTAATAGCGACTGTGATTCCTGAATTCCTTTCGCATTCATTGACTGGAATTCTACAGTGAAGCTCTATCGGTTCTTCCCTGGGAATTGATTTTCCACTTATTTCCACAGATCAGCATGCTAGCTCCTGGGTTATCCGTTATCCTTTGCTGGCAGCTGGGTAGCGCTGTCACTCCAGGGAAAGCCATCCTTCAGGCTGGCTTCTGTGCCTCCCAGATCATCCCTTCAGGAAGTACTTTTTCACTTTCTGGAACCACAGGGTACTGCAAAATCCTTCATTAAAGCCTTTTTTTAAAGGAGTCCTGCCATATTGACATTTTAAGGTCATTTTGGAAGCTACTGGCACTGTAAAACTTGTTGCTAGTAGCTACTGGTTAACAGTGCTCTGTGGGCTGGGTGAGAATGACCTCATTTCTTGGATGAGTCAAAACCCCAGTTGAGTCCCTTGCAGGGTTTGGTTGCTGCCATGTTGCGGATGAGAAAGCATGCTAAGAGAAAACGTATGTCTGTAAAAGCAGAAACCAGCTCTGAGGTAGGAGCCCTTCAAGCTTCAAAGACACTCATCCCACTTCCTCAAGAACTGAAGCAAATGCCACAAGTTTCTCTCTAGCCACAAGATGTTGGTCAGCTAATAGCCAACCTCAGCGGCTGGAGTAAAACAGTTCTACGGAAGCAGTGTTAGTCCTCTGTTAGGCAACGCTGCAGTCTCCATGGAAACATGCTCTCTCTTCTTCCCGGGTAAGCGGCCTTGAAGAGTGAGTGCTAGTTGAAATTATGAAACACACAGAAGGGCATGAGATGGTATCGCAGAGACAGGTTCCTGGCCACGGGACACATGGAAAGAGACAGACATCAAAGAGAGAGATTCTGGGGAAAATAAAGGTACCTGAGATGAATCCGTCCCCTACCCTTCACTGCCGTTTTTGATAACTCCCAAATTTCATCATTCTGACTACATACTATTAAAATCGGTAAACCCAAGCCAGAAAGGAATATTCCTTGGACACCCTAAGCTTTATTGCCTGTCTTCCTTTGATTGGGTGACATGACAGTTTATAATAGAATAGCAGGGTATGGTAACATGGAAAAAAACATAAAATTTAACATTTATGTATTTCCAACTCCTGGTCATATGTCAAAGGGATTTAAAATGGATTAAGTGAGAAATTCATAGCTTTGTATAATCACATTTACAGTGATAATATTAGAGCTTTCAAAAGGATGGAAGGTGGAAAACTATGATGTCAGGCTCTTCAGGTACATAACCTGCCACAGAGGGGCCCATGGTGACCCACATAGGCATGAGCGTAATCAATATGACAAAGGGGGACTGGTCTGACATCAGAGGACAATCATCTTCTCACCACCCAAGGAATGACAGAGCTCTCTGCCGTGTAGTGAGTCAAGAGCACAAGGTCAGATGGATCTGAGTTTCGTTTCTGAGCTGAATATTTAATTTTGATAAATTCCAGAGTTTCTACCGTGTCTTTCCATGATGCTGAGACTGACAGCTAGAATAGAAACATCAGTAACCGACAGTGACTCAGTGCTGGATCTGGATCTGCCTCTGCTTCATCATGGTACCTCTGGAGTAGCATAAACGTAGAAATGGCTAGGGATAGTGAAAATCTTGCTTGTATAAGGAACATAACAGGAAAGAGAACACACTAGAAGGTGTCGATTAACAATATATCATAGGCAGATGATAGACCCATACAGATATACACAGTGCACATACATACACTTTGTCCATAAGATCGAAACCAGGATGAATATGTGTATGATTTCGTGTGCATAATTTGATATATGAGTATTTATGTATTTTATATTTTGTGTCCTGTTATGAATTAGCTTTACTAGATAACCACATAATTTTGTGTATCTTTATATGTAAAATATAATAATGATAAAAATGATATAATAATATAGTTATATCACCTCTAAAATCTGTATAGAACTATTATATATGTGAATGCCCAAATATGCAAGGTAATTGCTATATCCCTGCTTCATTATGGCACTTGTCATGACTATACCTATTGAAATATAGTTCTATATAAAGAGTATTTTTACCTGAAAACACAGCCAATACATTTATTTCTGGTTTTCTAACAAAATGAAGAAGAGAACTCTCTCTGGCCATCGAAGAACTTTCACTAGATATTTCAGCCTTTCCCAGCACAAAGTTACTCATATTCTCACCCATGTGTGGAGCAGAAGTCTGAAGACCTGTTTCTTCTAGGAAGGAAGCGGCGGCCATGTCTACCTGAGGGCCAGCAGAGGTGAGCGGATGGACAGCTGATGGTAAGGCATAGAGGAAAAAGGATATTTTAGTGGTTGAAATGAAAGACCACTTCTGATTTAGGGAAATACCTTGAGGAGTCATTTCCTTTGTGGGAAAGGAGAGCACAGACCGATGCCAAGGCCCCCAGGACCACCATTAAGGATGGGTGGTAAAGATGCTACTGGAAATGGGAATGAGCCTAGGAGAGAGTATGGACCGAATGAGACAAGAGAGTGGATGAGCTCCTAGTAGGATCCTACATCTTCTGTCATCAGAAGTGGTCAAGAGAACTTAACATACCTTTGGGGATTTTTGAGATGGTTTCATTGTTTTGGCCTTGAATTTATCAGGTAGTCCCACACTGGCCTCAAACTCATGGCCCTTTGGCCTCAGCTTTTCCCTCCCACGGGATAGTATTATAGGTGCCAGAGGATTTACTAATAGTCAAATTAGCCACTGAATGCTGCAGCAATGTAACTCCTTATCTTCATCAAGGTCACCTAGGAAACCTAATCAACCTCTTGCTAGCAGGAGGAGGAGTGTGAGAGATTAGGGGTTCTTGGATAGTAGTAGTGGTTCACAGCTGTAACCCCAGCATTCTGGGAACTGGGACAGGAGGACTGAGAGTTGGAGGTCAGCTAGCTCTTCAGTATGAGAGCCTGTCTCAGAAAAACAAAGCACCAAGGATTCTCACAAATTTAGAGGGACTAAAGACACCAACAGGGTCTGGAGCCAATCTAAGCTAAATCTTAAGACTTGGGATGACTCCAACTAATATTTACATAGCAGTAATAACATTGTGAATGAAATCTTTTCCCTCTTTTAGACCCAGAGCACAAGGAAGCTACCATATGAGTGCCTCACACTTCCTTTCCATTCTTGTCCTCAAATACCCAACTCTTTAGATTTAAGAAGAGTTGCTAAGCCCATCATAGCGAATGTGAAAACTGTCAGCTTCAACGTGGCAGGTGTCAGGGTCTGGTGTGGGTGTGTATTTCCGGGGTGTGGTATGGAGAGGGGCTTTGTGGGGAGGCTGCCTGTCACAGGTTGCAGAAGAAACCTGTGCTGTGTGATTGGCTCAGTCCAGAAACTGCCACAAGACACTTTTCCAAACCACATCTCACTTAGTATGTCATACAAAGACAGCTTTGAAACACAAAGACAGTGAGTCACTTAGACAAGGACACTTACTTGACATACCATCTTACAAAACCAACACAGTTAAACAGCCTTCTGTAGCTCTAACTAGTTCATTTAGTGAGTGCCCCTCTGTACCCACCCATCAATCAGAGCATGTCATCTCTCAAGTGAGTGCTAAGTGCCAACCTTTCAAATACTTTCTGTAGCATTTCTTACCTAAAATAGAACTCCAGTCTTCTAGCCTTATTTTTGTGCCCCAGAAAGGCCAGAGGCTGTCCTGGCCAGAGCAAGTGTGTCCTGCATTGCAATCCTATTCTTCGTTATCCAATAAAAACAAAACAACTGTTTGCATAAAGATTTCTCTCTCTATCTTTGGTGACTTTGGCAGGGGGTAGAGTTGGGAGGCAGAGTGACAGAGGAATTAGAAATCCAAAGCTGTAGACAAAGGCTTGGCATTACTTGCTGTGGTGTTTCATATGAATGCTCCAGGCTGTAAGGAGTACCAAGACAACACAAAACATTAGGAGGAGTACTCAAACCTTGCTCAAGTTAGTTTAAAATAATTATGATTAGAAGCAAACGTCAGGAATATGAAAATAAAATTTGACTTGAGCAAGAGTCATTTCTGAGACTTTAGGCTGGATCCATTTGTGGTGCTCAGTGGATATAAGTTTTGTTTATTTAGCAGATGTGAATAAGGCCGAGAGGCTTGCACCTACTGGGTACTGTGGAAGATGCTCTGTGTACTCCTGAAAACAAAGCCCAGGTGGTCACTTGTGACTGAGCATGGGAACGTCAACAGCAGACATCACAGTCAGGTAGAGGATGGAGACTATGCAGCTAGCTGGAAAGATTGGCTTCAGAGGGCTCAGAGCTATCACCCCTTCCCTTGTGAGCTTTGGCTAAGTAACCATACAGTCTATGACTCTTTTTTGACAAGAAGGATATGCTACCTATGTCATTTATTGGAAAAAATGAAGCTAAAGTGATCAAAGCTAAGTAGCCTACTCATTTGACCTTATATACCACATGAAGAATTGTGCTACTCATAAGAGAAAGTACATGGGTTTTTTTTCATTATAAAACATGGTATACCTATGCCTTAGTCAGTGCTGTGAAGAGACACCATGACCATGGCAAATCTTATAAAAGAAACCATTTAATTGGGGCTGATTTATAGTTTCAGAGGTTTAGTCTGTTGTCATGGGGGAAGCATGGTGGCACAGAGGTAGACATGGTACTGGAGAAGTAGCTGAGAATTCTGCATCCCAATCTGTGGGCAGAAGGAAGATAGAGACTCTTGGCTTAGCATGGGCTTTTGAAGCTTAAAATTCCACCCCCAGTTACACATTTCCCCCAACAAGGTCTGACTCCTAATCCTCTCAAATAGTGCTGTTCCTTATTTACCAAGCATTTAAATCCATAAACCTGTGGGGACCACTTTTATTCAAATCACCACAACATGTAAAGTATTTGTGGTAATGTCATTCACATAAGTGTCAACATTTTTGGATGATGGTATTGATGACAACAATGATAATTGGAAATGCCACTAAGTCATGCTTAGGTAACCAAAAAAAAAGAAAGAAAAAAGAAAACAATAGGGAGAGAGGTTTAAGTGGAGAGAGAAAAGGAGGAGGGATAATTAACACTAAGGATGGTTGAAAAGACATATGGAAACCTAATATTTTATATAAGCTTCATATACATGCATATACATATGAATACAATCATTCATTAAATGACTTAATTGGATTCACCCTACACAGGTGGCGATGCCCCTCCCAGAAGTCATAGAGTGCCAAATAAAAAGCCCAGTGCCAGGCGTGGGCTACTGTGATGGTCAGATTTTGTCAACCTGATACAAAGTAGAGACACTGGGAAACAGGGCACTTCATTGAGGCATTGTCTTTGTCCCATTATCCTATGGGCATGCCTGTACGTAGGCTTGATGATTGGTATGGGAGGGTCCAGCCCATTGTGGGTGGTGCCACCCAGGGCAATTAGCACATGTAGAAACTCACAATTGGTCAAAGTGAAGAGAATGAGTGTCAGTGGAGAGCCAGACACAAAGGGGACATCTACTCTGTCCTCTCCTCAAGGCTCAGAGATCATTAAAGAAAGAGGGCAGAAGGTACGAGCCAGAGTTCAAGGATGGCCATGGTAAAACACTGCGGTCTGGATGACAGAACTACCATAGTCACCAAATCAAAGCAAATGTCATGGCATGTACAAGATCAAGCCAGTCAACATTGGTCTTAGTTACATTTCCATTACTCTGACAAAACACCATGACCAAAACAACCTATAAAAGAAAATATTTTTTTAGGCTTATGGTTTCAGAGGGTTAGAATCCATAACAGTGAAGCAAAGACACGGGGTGTAAAAACAGCTGAGAATCCAGTGTCTTGATCCAAAAGTAGAGGGAAGAGGAAGGGGACTAGGTAGGTCTGGGCTGTGAGCTTTTGAAACCTCAAAGCTCAACCCCAGTGACACTCCTCCTCTGGCAAAGCCACACCTCCTAATCCTTCCTAAATAGTTCCACAAACTGAGAATCAAGCATTTGAATTATGAGCCTATGGGGAACCATTCTTATTCAAACCACCACAATAATCTATCTTGGAAGGGGAAGGAGTTTCCATAATTAAGGATCTATGTATGATTGATGGCTTCCAGGGGAAAGAGATTAAGTTTTCTTGAAGGGCATGGCTCTTTGTAGGTAGACCATACCCCAGTGGATGGCCCCACATTGGGAGTATATGGGCAGTACAAATAGGAATCATTAAGACAACAACAACAACAACAACAAAAATAGATATGAAGTTGAGGAAATAGTTATAGGGTTAGATCAAGGATGAGTTTGGGATGAATGTAAACAAAATACATTGAATAAAATTCTCAAAGAATCATTGAAGTAGAATAAAACACAAAGAAGTTACTCAAAAGAGTTTTTTAAAAATTAATATTTCTACTAACTCATCTTTGGGTAAGGAATTATCAAACTACACTTCAGAAGGAAGCATGTGCACATTTTGAAAGCATTTCCAGTAACTAAATCATGTAGTGCTGTCTACATGGAACCTTGAAGTGTCATTGAGTCAAGGATGATACATACTCAGTTGGATCATTTGGCCACCAAGGAGGAGGATTAAGGAAGTAACATATGGTCTGGTGAAATGCCTTGGGATTGAAAACACTGCCACCAAGTCTGGATCTGAATTCCATCCTGGGTCACACAGTAAGAGGAGAGATCCGACTCCTGCAAGGTGTCTTCTGACCTCTTGTGTGCACGATGGTATGTGAACATACACACACATATGTTGTCCAGCTATTTCTTTTATACCTCTAATAAGTCAAGCACCCTGTTCAGATCCACTCTCTGGTGAACTGACTTTTGATCAGGCTTATCTGGATTTGATAATTGTACTTCTAGGAAAATACTTCAATGTTTAAACTCATGTTTAACAAATGTGCCCATTTTCACTGTTTTACTTTATAATCTGAATCCTTTTGGGAACTCTTTGTATAAAATAAGTGACAGTAAATCGAGACAAGAATATGTATGTGTCCAAGCTGGGTCACAATAGCCAAGAGGCATATTTGACATTTATCCTGCTGGGGCTGGGCCGGTACTAAGGGTAGGTGGACAGACAGAAGGGGCTGCAGGATTTCTGTGAAACAACATCTGCCTCTAATCACAGAAAAGGCCAAAATGACAGGGACATTTAGTGGTCAAATTGTTTCCCTGCCAACATTTTATTTAGGAAGTCCTTTTGGGATCCCACTCAGAAATAAAAGCAATGCAAAGCCTCCCCCGTCTACGAGAAGAGAAGCAACACTGGGCACGCAGTTATGTGAAGAATGAAGCTCGTATCTGCCCGGAATTTGGGACCATGATCAAACCAGCCGGAGCTACTGACACTGCTGCTTGATCTCCTCTTTCAGCCTTTGCAACCCACAGGAATTCTTTGCATTACTTGTGCCTCGGTTGTGCTGGTATTGAATGTACATCAAGATGGTAATTTATGGACTGAGAAAGCCTCTGTCAGTGGACGTGGCTCCTTCTGGTATTTATGCCTCGCGTCCTGGGGCCTCAGGCCATGGCCCTGCTTGCTAGCTTCTAGTCTCCTTCACTTTGTCCTTAGGTCAGCTTAAAAGATTTTACAGCAAATCCTAAAAGTAGCATGCTTAAAGGATTCAACTAAGAAATAAATAAGAAATTTAATATTGGAGATGGGTCTTTCCTAATCTGTGTCTTTGAAATGATGAATTTATATTACACATTCCCTTGTTCAGATGTCTAAGCAATATAACATATGTTGGACTAATTTCTCTCTCCTTTTTTTTCATAATGGTAAGCCTGGGCTAAGATAAACATTTTGGTAAGTTAAAAACTAACATCCTGTTGTCACATGGCATTAGCAAATTGTGATAGAAAGAGATTAAAGAATATTTGCCTCAATACATGAAATCAATAGCTAGTATTGACAGCAGTCTGAATCTTTCTAATTTGGCATGGAGCCTTAATCATTCAATTTAAAAGCAAAACAAAAACAAACAAACAAAAACAATTGCAGCTTAAATTCAACATATACGTTGAACTTGCTATCTGTGACTCGATACATGAGCTTGGAAGTACTCAATGTACAATTTGCACGTACAAAACTCAGGTGGCTCCCACCCTTCCCCTTATTACTGTTTAAAAGTTTATGGGCATTAAATTTCTGGAAATATTAAAAGCCAGGTCACCCTGATTGTCATCTGGACTCACAGGAGAACAAGCTTCATGGCTGTTTGCTTCTCAACACCCCGCCTGAAGGTGCCGTGGGCTGGGTGCTTGCCCGTACTTGGGCCCACCGATCAGCATGTAGGGAAACAGCTGTTCCCCTCATGACCACCACCCAGAGAGTCCCAGCCCTCACGTGTGAGTGTATTTTGATCATGTATAAAGAGATCAAAGGAAATGCTGGAATGCTTCGGTGATAAGACAGATTCCTTCTGCTCTAACACTTCTTAAAATCGCACAGTGTGCAGGGGAATGTCTTAATCTGTATATGCAGTGGAAGGGTATGTATTTATATAAGTGATAAAAATATGCACAGACAGTACAGTTAAATATACCTCAATATTTCCCTAAAAGACAGTGGTACTTAAAAGACAGCTTTCTTCTTATTAGAAAAAAAATGGCATTTGACTATAAATCCAAGCCTCTTTAGCTATGAAGAGAGGAACAGACAGACACGGTAAGGGAAGGCATCTCAGGTGCGTTACTGTGTAAAGAAGGGGGTCTGGGAGGATGTTTCTGATGGGAGGAATCAAGATGCTATGTTGTAGACCTTAAGTGTTTACAGTTTGAAAAGTAAAGACACACACACATATATGTATATATAATATACATACACACATACATATATTTTTAAAGGCAGATATTTCAGGGTAGAAACAGCTTGAGAAAGCAAGAGTGACTGAGTGACCTCAGAGTTCAAAGTCATGGGAAGACCGGATGCCTAATTGTAGACAGCCACAGAAAGATTCTTAGAGTAGAAATGTTGATTTTCCTTATCTACTGTTCCTATCCCCAAACGTGTGTGTGTGCATGTGTGTGTGTGTGTGTGTGTGTGTGTGTGTGTCTGCACACGTGTGAGATCAGCAAGACTCCAGGAATGGGTCTGACTGGGTAGCAAGGGAATGCAGAAACAGACACATGGACACATACACACATACACACACACACACACAGAGGAAGGCTAGGCCAGGTGGACTGGGCTCTTTGATGGAGAAACCTCAGCACCTCAGAAGCTCAGTGTTTATTAAATACAGTTGAATGAAGAGGCAGAGTTATTGCATAGAGCTGGCCAAGGAGGAGGGGTGATTAGAAACAGATAAACAGGAGGAGGCGTTATTAGACACAGATAGATAAACAAGGAGGTGGGGTTATTAGACGCATAAACAGGAGGTGGGGCATACATGTGGATCAAGGAAGCGGGTTCAGCTAATTTCAGTGGCGCAGTCTCTATATGAAACAGTCTTCATGCTGTAAACACCCAGAGGAGAGAAATCCATGCTGGGCATTCTCTGCACACACTATCAACACCCACACAGGGACAAGGAGGGATGGCGAGTATTTCCCTCTGGGTCTGAGGCTGGGGTCTTGCCATGGCAATAACACACATTCGCTCAGGGCTTCACATGCCCCCTCTGCCTTCCTCTGTTCCCCGTGTGTGTGTGTGTGTGTGTGTGTGTGTGTGTGTGTGTG
>LOJH01011187.1:0-26726 GCA_001685095.1 Ellobius talpinus
CAAAAAACAAACAAAGACACCAGGAGTAACTAGGGGAATCCTGTGGAAAAGAGGACAGCACTCAACCACAAACAGAACACAATGACAACAGGGGGCAGTAGAGACAAGAACCAGGCTTGGGCCTCCTGTGTTCCAGGTGACTCCGTGGGAACCTGGGTCACTGGGAGACGCTGGGACACCACAGCAGGAAAGGGAAAAGGAGCCCTCCTCACAGCAGACAGCACAGGAGAAGGTAGGAAGGAAAGCAGAGAGAGGTGAAAGAGAAGGAAAAGATGTGTGGGGAATGCAAGGGCTCCCCTTAGAGGAAGCCCCTCACATGAAGGGAGGGGAGGGGAACCCCAAAGAAGGGGCCTGGGGTAGGTTAGGGTAGGGTGGAGCACTGAAGGAGCAGAGGAAAAGACAGAGAGAAACTGAAAGAGACAGAAAAGGAGAAAGAGGAAGGGCTAGACAAAAGACACAGAAAGAAGACAGGGAGAGCCAGAGAGTGCCAGAGCGGGGAGGGGTGCGCTGAGGGCAGAGAAGGCTGACAGGATCTCAGTGGTCTTGGTGACAGGATAGGACTCAGAGCTGGGGGTGAAAGGGCAGGCAAGGTAGAGAACAGGGTGGTTCCAAGGAGCCTTTTGCTTCCAAGGCCATTACTGTCCCCCACACATCCCAAGGCTGGGCCCACACTCCACCCCTCTGCTGCACCCCACCCCCCACCTCCAATGCACAGTCTAAAGGCCCCTCTGGCACCTGCTAGATGTGATTAAAGTCCAGAGAATGGTAAGAGGTAAGAGTAGCGACAGTAAGTAGGGGGGCTAAGGGCCTTATCCCTGCCTTGTCCAACACAGTGTGGTTTCTGGGGGATCATATCAAGTGGCCACAGCCAGGACAAGCTGAAAGTGGAGCCTGCCCCTCCAAGTCAGCCAGCCTCTGTCTCCACAAGTCCCTAAAGGTAGATGGTCAGTATTGGCCATTCAAGAGCCCCAGTAAAAGTCAGCCCAGCTGCCCATTCTCTAACATGGTACAAGTCAGAGGGTGCCCACATCTTTACAGACAATCTAGCTTCCCATGTGAGAAGTCTCATCTGAGCTTTCAATAGCCATCATAGGCAGAGTGGCCATTTATCAAATACCCTCTATGTGCCAGCCTCAGACACCCTCAGGCTGCTGAAATGTTGGCATCAGAATGTCAGTGGCTGGAGTAGACAGGCTGCCGCATGTGGGAAGCTAACGTCGGGGCAGTCACGGAGGTCATCTCTCACGGACCACTGACTTACTGCTTGCTGCTCCAAGGTCCTGACCGAGCTGGCTTTCAGATGCCCACAGACTCACCCACTCAAGCTGGATCCCTCTCCTAAACCAAAGGCCTTCTAGAATACAAAAAGGAAGCCAGAAACCAGGAAGCCAGAAGGCGGCTGAATCATCAGGCCAGGTCTGAGCAGGAAGGGAGGGGGGGTCAGGCTAAGTGGCCCAGGTTCCTACCTGCTGCTCCTCCAGGGGGGTTCCATGAGTCTGGACCAGTCCCAGGGGCAGCCCCTCCCTATTCCCTGTCAGTGCCACCCCGTCACTATTCCCACCTTCTCTTCCTCAGCCCTTCCCTAAAAGGAGGAGTCAAAGAGGAGGGGCCAGGCCAGCTGGGCTGCAGGCCAGGCTGCAATTGGAAACTTTGCTCCTTCCTTGCTCTCCAGGGGCTGGGAATTCCTCACAAGAGGAAGCAGTTTAGAGAGCTCTCTTAGTCCTCATGGTCAAACTTGGGGCTGGGCCCCCTCTGTGCATCTCTGCTAATCCCCACAGGCAACTTGTCTCATCCTGAGAAGTTTGTGTCATGGGGTCTATTTGAATACCCTCTGTAGAAAATTGAGACACAAAGCTTGGCAGAAGTGGCAGAACCCAAAGATTAGGGCTTAATTTGGATATTCCAAAAGCTGGAACCTGGAATCCTAGGTCCATTCCTACGTTGTGCATACAGAGATCTTTCAGCAGAGGCTTCTCACAAACATCTCCGCTGCAGCACATTTACTGTAAAATTCAAATCACCCAGTTTCAGATATGAGGATATGGCCCAGAATATTCTTTATGACTATAGTAAACTCTCAAAAACATCCCAAAGAGAAAAGCACAACCGTACACCCGCCATTTATAATCTAGAGGTTGCTCCTTCAGCAAGACTATGCAGCCTGAATCTACAGGTCCAACAACAGAAACCCGGAGAGGAGCACAATCTCAGCAAAGTCAACACAACAGAGCACAGCTGGGCGTCTAGCACCTGCCTAGCCACCACAGCACTCTCTACTTTCTACATGGGGAGCGCCGGAGAAACAGAATCGGGGGGCTGAAAGATGGGTGTGTTCTTAAAAAAAAAGGGTAACAATTACAGCATCCTAGCCTTTCATGGCCCCAGAGCCCAGGCTCCTGGCTGTTCTGAGCAGAAGGCTCCTGGGGAGCACCAGTGTGCTCAGTGATCTAGAAGAAACAGGAGCTGACAGGCCACAGGCCAACCTTCCTGCCTCCCTACCAGGACAACTGGCTCATCTGAAGAACGCCAAGGCTGGTAGGAAGAGAGAGACCCTCTGAACCACCACGAACCTGGCATCTGTGGGACCTCTGAGGCCTCCTCTCTCTCTGCCCATCTCCTATTACTGGGTGCTCAAGCCCTCGTCTCAACCTCTGCTTTGTCTACTTGGACAACTCTCCCAGCTCCTGCAGCTGCTTCACCTCTGGCCCAGTTCTTCCTCATGCCTGACAGGGGTTGAGGACAAGAAATTGTAGTCTGTAAGGCTGATAATGTGTGACCTCAGGCAACCCTGTTCTACTCTCTGGGGATTCCAAGAGTCTTCACTGTAGAGCCTAGTAGAGTTCAATGTAACCATTTACCTGGGCATATCCCGTGAGACTCAGTTTGGCTTTTATAGAAATGACAATTTCCTACTCCATAGGTTTGCTTTTGTTTGTTTGAAACAGTCTTGCTATGTGCATCAGGTTTATCTCAAATTTATAATTCTCCTGCTTTAGTCTCCCAAGTACTGGGATTACAGGTATGTGCTACCCTGCCTGCTCTGCTTACCTCACAAGGGTGTTTATTCATTTGCCATTTTTGAAACGTGGTCTTGCCACATAGCCTTTGGCTGGCCTGCGACTTGTTATGTAGCCCAGACTGACCTCAGCCTCACACCAATCCTCCTGTCTCAGCTCGCTGAGTACTGGAATTATAGGCACGTGCCACTACACCTGGCTTACCTCACAGGTGCTTCTCAAGCATCCATAAGCCCGAGTATGCACATGAAGATGAAAGAGTCGCTGCTGGAGTAAGAGCATCTGACCCTTCTCCCAATGAACATGGGGTGTGGGGGGGGGGACTTGCCGGAAGCCCGTTTGCTTCAGAGATGAGGAAGAATTCTAGGAAAACACCTGTTAATGAACTGGAGCCTTTGTGCAATTCAGACCTATCTACACAAGTTACATAAATTTATATGATGACTCACCAGGGGCTGAACGAATTCAGAGTGAGGAGCTTAATCCAGCCACAGGGCACTGGTGAGCACTTCATTCGACAGATACTATGGACTAGGCACGGTGCTGGGTTCTAAAAGTACAGTATGTCCTGTCTTTGGGACGCTTATGTCTAACTGAGAGGAGACAGACATTCTGTTCATGTGGAGACAGGAAGCAGAAAGAATTCTGTGCAGAAGAAAGGGCCCAAGATGCCACTTCCAGGAACTTCCAAGAGGCCAATGTGGCTGAGTGAAAACTTCATTGAGAGACACGTATGAGGCCAGAGATGCAGAAAGGGTTCAATCTTGCAAGTCCCTGGAGGCCATGATAGGGGTTTCTTGCTTATACTAGGATTATTTCGGAAGTCTAGTTCATGGATAGGCATGGATGGAGTATCTCTAAAGCCCCTGGAATAGGATGAGAAGGATTCTATAGGAAACATTACTCTTCCAGCTTTTGTCAGCTACTCAGAGGACTGAGTGACTCCAAAGGGTAAAGAAGCTTTGGCCATGATCCCATGCTTTAAATACCTCGTAAATGAGCTAGTAGTGGGGGACATCCCGTGGATCCTTCAAGTGACCTCGCCCCTCTCTCCCACTGTCAGCTAATCTGGGTCTTCCTCCATTTTGGGGGGATAGGATTTTGCCTCGTAGCCCAAGCTGGCCTTAAACTCGAGCTCCTGCTGCCTGCACCTTCTCAGTACTGTGTTTACAGATATGGACCACATTGTCCCCACCTGCACCTCCCCTGGACAGAATTACTTCTAATTCTCAGGCAAATGCAGCTGCTCCATGCCTGTCTTAACCAGTACTCTCCCTCTGGGCCCCCACAACCACCTCCCCACCTAAACAGCACTCCCTTGTTCTTCTAAAGTCAGCTAGAAGCTGTGTCCACTGGGAACGTGCCCTGGTACCACTTAGGCAGGGTGGATCACCTCCCTAGTGTCCTTCCACCCTGCTCACCTCACAATACTGCTCACGGCTTCATCTACTTAACTGGGAAATGTGCAAGAATAGGTGTCCCACTGAGCCCAGTGTCCCCAGCACCTAGCACAGGTCCACCTGGTTATACATGTTGCTGGGAGACAATGAACACAGCCCAGGAAGCTGCAAGATGGGCCAGTGGACACTAGAGGGCACTGAAGTCACTGCAATTCAGTGGGTACAACTGGACCAGGGCCTCAGCGCTGGCCTCCTCAGGGAAACTTTTCTATTTGCAGACCCTTTCCCCTAACAGTTCACCCCACTGCACATGAAGCTTGAGGCCCTCACCCAGGCAGGTGCTAAGCAGCCCTCGCACATGCCTGGCCTGCATGCTGTCCATTTCGTCTCACACCGCTCCAACCTCTCTCAGATAGCATCTACTCATCCTCCAAGTCTCAGTTTGGATGTCAGCTTGGGTATCTTCCCTGACCCTCAGGCTGGGTTAGGCACACTTCTCTGATGCTCCCACGGGACACCACACTTCTCTTATCATTGTGGGTACTCCTATGCTTCCTAACTAGACAGTGGGGTCCAGCACAAGGCCCGTCACTCTATTATGCACCATCCTATCAGTCAACTGGTGTTGGTAGGTAATAGATAAATTATCCTCCAATGACGTACAAAAAATGCATGAATGGATAGATTAATGATTTGGGCAAGTCACTTTACCACCTCTAGTTATGTCTCCCACCTGTCAGAATGGCCACACAAATTAAAGATAATGTGTGTCAAGTTTCCCTAACACTACCTGAAATTCAGCAGATATTTTCAGAACCAAAGCAATAATTAATATTTGGAACAAGAAAACAAAGGAAGAAGAGGAGTTGAAATGGACTCTGCCTGAGCCTTGGATAATCTCTATCACTTAGACTTACCAGTAATAATAGGATGGTCATATTTATTAGAAGAACAAACAGCATCCTTTACGTGCTGGAATCGAACCAGAAGGCCCCAGATGAGGTGGTAGGAAGACTCTAGTTTCAGCCAGAGGATGCTAGGTCAGGGCCAAGTCCAGAGCTGTGGTCACTGCCCTCACATCTAGAGACCAGTCATTACTGGCACAGCTGGTTCCTAACTCTTTACTAGTAGGTGAAAACTTGTCCAAGGGCTCATTAATTCCCTCTGTAATTAATGTAAAAACTGCAGGGTTTGTACTAATGGAAAAGTAAGTTCAAGCGTCACGCTGGTAATATTGATAATGTATCTCTGTAATTATATACTACAAATAACCATAAATTTAGTCACTGAACTAATAAAACAGAAAAATGCCTAAAGCAACCACAAGCTTGGTAGCAACTGTACCATCAGTAACATTATGCCAGTTGTTCTGAGGCTATGAAAATTGCCACAAACTGGTAGCAATGGTAATTTGCACCATGCATTTAAAAGGTGCTTTGGGCTGGCACATGCCTTTAATCCCAACACTCAGAAGTGCTCTCAACCTCAGTTCAAGACCAGCCTGGTCTATATAGAGAGTTCCAGACTAGCCAGAGATACATAGTGGGACTCTTGTCTCAAAACAAAAAACAAAACAGCTTTAAAAGGTGTTTGACTTAAAATAAAGAAACAAGATAGCTCAGGAATAGAGCATATGCCTAACATGCATGAGGTCCTGGGTTCAACACAAACATCACAGGAAAAAGTGAAAAATGGTTTTAGATAAAATAGTGTGTTTTGATACAAGAACATGGAACTTGAAAACAGAGAACAAAGGTCACCTGGAAATAAGTAGGAACCAAAAACTGGGCGGATGGGCAATCTTAACATCATAGGCACCTGCATGGAGTATCCCCAGGCTCTGATCTCAGATTTTTGTTTGTGTTTGTTTGTTTGTTTTTGTTTGTTTGTTTTTAGAGACAGGGTTTCTCTGTGTAGCCCCAGTGGTGCTGGAACTCACTCTGTAGACCAGGCTGGCCTCGAACTCAGAGATCCACCTGCCTCTGCTACCTAAGGGTTGGGATTAAAAGTGTGTGTCACCATGCCCAGCTCCTGACCTGACTTTTGTGCACATAAGAACTTTGCTGAGTACGGAAGAAACACCAAGCTCTAAGTACTTTACCTCTCTACAGAAACCCACCTTGCTGTCTTGGTATTACCAGAGGTTGGGAAGGATCTCTGCAGTTAGATGATAGGGACCTTAAGTCACATAGCTTCCAGGTTTGTGACCATGCTAGGGTGCACAGCAGTAGAGGAAGCCACAGAGAATAATCACAAAAAAAGAGATGAGAGAGGTCAGGCAAGCTATGAGGGATAAAGACAAGACACAGGCCCAAGAGATCCACAAGTGATCCAAAGAGCAATCTTTTTTTTTCTTTTTTCAAATCTTAATTGTATTCTACCAAAGAGCAATCTTGTCCTTGACTTCTGGTCTTGATTTTGGCTGGTGAAAAGCATGGCTATCATTCATTTACTATTCTTAATTTTGTGAGAAGTAACCTCATTATACCCCCTCCCCTCTCTATTTCTGAGCTAGCGCAGGTAAGCTTCTGTTCCCTGCAACAAAATGTACCCAAACTAAGACAAGTGAAATTTGGGGATACAAGCGCAGGGCTTGTATAAGGGAAAACATAACAACACTTATGTCAGGATAAGTGACTGCAATTATTATGAAATTTGTGTTTGTTTGCCCAAAAGCTCCTCCTCATTTCCTGACACTTGCTATCACAGCCACACACTACAGGCAGACATTCACACACACAGACAGTGAGTGACACACAGAGACAAATGCAGCAACCACAAGATATGCTTACGTGCAGACACCCTGACATGCATGGCCTTGAAGCAGCATGCAAAGTTGTCCCTGTGTTCATCTCAGCAGCAATGACACAGAGCCTCCCTGACATGCAGCAATACACACCCACACCTATGAACACAGTGGTGCCTGTAAGGCTCAGGGCAAGAGTCGAAGCTTAACTGGGCTCTGCATAGCCTCCCTCCCCAGCTGCCAAGTGACTCATCCCTAGGGATGCTAATTAAAGCCAGGACAGAGGGGACAGAGGCAAGGGGAGGGGAAGAGAGGGAAGGCAAGTTTATTTTGGTGCCAACCAGACATTTCACCAGCTTAGGGGTCACCCACTTCCGGGGGCTGGGCCAAGAGGAGGCAGGGGAACCCAGAGAGGAAGGGGAGAAGAGGAACCATTTGCCCTATCTCATATCTCTAGAGCTTCCAGAAAAATTTCCTCCTTTGGGAAAATTACCTAGCTCCCCTTGGTCCTACCTTCTGTCTTGTCATCTGAAGCCAGATCAGTCCCTCCAGACTTTTGTTCTTATACACTCGCCATCCACCTCATTATCACGTTCTAAAGCTAGCTTATCTTTGTCTGTAGCAACCCTAGACTAAGAGCCCCCCAAGGGCAGGGGTCCACAATTACCTCCTTCTGTGTCCCCCTCCTCCAAGATTGTCCAACACAGGCCTGTTGAATGAATGCCAGACATGTTTCAGGAAAGCAATCGGGTAAAACCCACGACACTGTGTTGATTACAAATCGGATGAGCTAGATTCCCACCTTAACTTTTACCATGGGGCAAATTATCTTAGCTTTCGAAGCCTTAGCACCTTTGCAAAACAACAATATACAGCCTTTAAGATGATAGTGAAGACGAAACGAGAGACTACATTAAAGTGCCATCACTTGGTAGGGCTGGTGCTCAAAATGAAAAGACACACCTGCACCCCAGGCTAGGAGTAGAAGGAATGCTCCAGAGGCAAGCTCTAAACCTACATCCACCACAAGCTACCAGAAGGACCGCAGACAAATCCTAGGAGCTTACTGAATACAGTCTTATGTAAAGTGGGGAATCACAATACGTCACCATAAACGTACCCGCCAAGTATCACGTGGAGAGCCCAGCTCTTAGAAGTAGCTCAATAATTGCAGCAGCGATCACAAAGGCTAGCTAGCAAGAAGGACTCAGACCTTGGACGCTTAGGAAGCCTAGGATGGAGGAAGCAGTCTGGGTGGATGAGGGCCAGGCTTCCCACACTGGACAGGACGAGAATTATGTCACCTCTCCCAGCCAGAGAGCAGGTTGCAGGCAGTAAGTAACAAGGCTGGAGGCACAGGAAGCAGTAGGAACAGAGAGTTGGGCAGGGTGGGCAGCCAGGCAGAGCTGAACATATATGGGAGGGAAGAATTGGGCACAGCTGGGGGCACTCCGGGGGATTGACAGTATCTCAGATACGGGAATAGGGGAAGCCAAGGAAGGATTGTAAGGTCTTAGTCATCCTAGGAGGTCAAAACAAGGAAGAATCTTCAAAATTACCTAAACCAAATTCTCAGTGGGACAGATAGGGACATTGAGGCCCGGAGTGGGAGGCCTCCTCTGGGAACAGAGCCAGCCATTGCTCCTCCTCCCACTTCCCCAGACATCAGTGGCTTCTGTTGCCATGGGGATGTCCCTGGCTCAGAGGGTGTCAGTGGCTCCCCTACCCCCCTCCCTCCTTCCCTAGCAACAGGCCACCTCCTCTTGCTCTTATCATTGCATGCCTAGCAACCTCAGCCTGGTCCCCAGGGCCATGGAGTTCCAGTCTGACCTCGTACAGCCATGACTGCCTCTGGGACAGCTGTGACTCCCTCGTCTTCTGCTGATGGTAACAATTCGGCCTCTTCCGACGGCCTGTTTTTAAGTTCTACCCCTGTCCACATTTTGCAGCGTGACTCTAAATCATACAGCTACGAGTCAGTTTAAGAGAGACTGGAGCACAACTGGTTGAGTTGCTACTTGATGTTGAACACAGCTTTACTTCAACTTCCCCCAACTCAGAGAAGTCAGAACCATTGCTTCCATTTTATAAAAGAGAAACAAAGGGCCAGAGAATTTAAGTGGTGATGGCAAAAGTCAGACAGCTAGGAAGCAGGCTGTGTTGACAAGATTTGTGATCTTTAGCTATGGCTAGTCTTACTCTGGACTTCGGTTAAGGTACCTTTAGGGCTGACAAATTCTGATGGATATACAGGAAACCCAGACATCTATCTTTGCCCCTTGCCCCATCACCGGCTGTTCAGCTTTAATTACACTCTTGCATTCAATACTGAGGGGTCGGTCCTAAAGCCTGGGCCCTAACATGGGTGGTCTGCAGTCCATGTATTCTACTCACGCCTTGCTATTCAGTTTTCACACTAGCTGAGGCCTAGTCTTCTTCTTGGCATTTCTTCCACTCACCTAACTCTTTTCCAGCCACACATGTACCCAGGTATGCACACACTCATGAATGCAGCTGCTTCCTGGATGGGGAAATTGGAGTCTGACAATAGCCAAAGAGATTTGCCCAGTCAAATCACTGGAAAGCAACATAGCCCAAAACAGAGCCCTTAAGCTTGGATCCAAAAATTTCCACTGTTTTTTTTAATGCCACAGAGTCTACTTTCCTTCCTTCCCAGTCACTCAGGTGTGTATAACCTGCAGCCCATAGGCTGCCTACACCCCAGTATAGCTATAAATGGTGCCAACACAAAATTATGGACTTACTTAAAACAGAAGATTGGTTGTGCATGTGTTTGTAGATAATATGTGTGCATATGGGTACACAAGGACGTGTGTGTGTGTCTCTCTGTGTGTGTGTGTGTGTGTCTGTGTGTGTGTGTGTGTGTGTGTAAAGGCCAGAGGCAGATAACAAATGTCTTCTTCGATTACTCTTCTCTATTTTGAGACAGGGCTTCTCACTGATTTGTTAGGATGGCTGGCCAGCGAGCTCCAGGGTTCTCTGTCTCCCTAGCACTGTGATTACCAGACCACGCCATCACGCTCAGCTTTTTATATGGCTTCTAGGCATCTGCCTGAGGCCCTCACGTTTACATAGCATGCACTTAAGCAAATGTGCCATCGCCCCAGCTGCTATTATGAGATTTTTTGCATCGTTTTGTAGACATCAGTTTACACAGTTCTTGTGTGTGAACTTTGTAGATGACAGCATCATGTCATAAAGTCACAAGGCTGGACATGCCTGAAGAGATCTGTGATGCATTCTTGACCCAGTGAGGGTTCTGACCTCTAGAAGTTGTTTTTTTCCTTCCGACTTCTGTTTTAGTCCAACTGACTGGACCATGGCTTTAAACACACCCCTTGCTTTCCTACTCATGCTGATTCTACACCCAGGGACTCCGTATGTGAAATCAGTCCTGTGCAGCCCTGCTTGCTTAGACATCGCCTGCTCCAAGAAACACTCCCTAACTGTAGTGAACTTGAGAGGTTATGTGTGGGGCTTGAGAGTATCCTCAGAGAGCCCCATCCAACTGTGGTTCCACAAGACCTTATTGTATATGTGCTATCGCTATAGGCTCTTCCACAGCCCTGTAGCAACTACTATAGTCTGAGTTTGATCTACCTGCTGATTCCTCAACACTTCCATAGCCTCCTTGACTATGAAACCAGCATACACGCCAGGAAGCAGATGTGAGTAAAATCAACACCAGCTTCAGAATCAGAGAGTCCAGGGTATGAATCAGAGAAATTCCACCCTATACCATTGATCTTCTCTCCCTGGGTGAGGCACTGACCTTCTTGAGATCTCCTCTTCCTCATTTATCTTTGTTTTGTTCTTGAGACAAGATCTCACTATGTAGCTCTGCCTGTCCTGGAACTCTCTCTGTAGACCAGGCTGGCCACAAACTCATAGCAATTCAACTGTCTCTGCCTCTCAACTGCTGGGATTAAAGGCGTGCACCACCACTGCCCGGCTCCTTTTCGTCATTTGTAAATCAGACATCATAATCCATGCCTAATGCAGCTGCTGTGAGCTTTAAAAGATCATATTTAGAGTGATTAATATCTGAAGTATCAATGATAATTATTATGATTACTAATATTTGGATGGTGCTCATCATCTACAAAGCTGTCAAGAAGGCCTATAGTGACAGTATAGGCAGCAATCTGGGCTTGGGGCCAAGCAGACTGGAGTTTGAATCCTGGCTTGTTTCCTCAACTGGAAAACACAGACGATAAGGCCAGCGCAGGTTCTATCCACAGTGTCACTGGGTGGATCAAATAAAACAAATCCTTGACAAATTCTGTAAGTTATAAAGGCCCAACATATGCCATCATGTGAGTCATGATTATGGCTATTATTAAATACCATGAGCTAAAGGTTCCAGGAACTCCCCAGCTGGGAGGAGCTGACATCTAGAGATGTGCTCAGTCTGGTTCCTCAACAAGTTAGCAGGCACATCCACAGAGACGCCTATGGGAGGCCTGGGCCTGAGGTCATACTGGGTGCCTTTCTCCAAACCCACAAGAAGGACATTGAGATCCTATGTCCTTTCTTAGAGAAGTGCCCTCCTAAGTGCTAGAACAAGCTGTGCCTGGCTATGTTCCTTGGCAGCATGCAAGAATTAATTGTGTGCCATCAAAGAAAGGCCTCTCACCCAGACACCAGGGCTGACTATATCCATCACATTCTCACTGATTTAATGCTGGCCTCAGTATGTATCTCCCCCCGCCACACACACAGCCCTCCTCTTGGTCCTGGGAACCAATGTGGTCACTCCAGACTTCCTGCAAGAGATGCTAGGACAGACTTCTAAGCACAGGCAACTTCTGAGTCAGCCCGCTCACTCAGCACATGACAGGAACTGTGCTGTTCCACATGGTTGGCCAAGCTGTGCCCTGCCCAAGGGTTTACAGTTGAGAGGCAGTGAGTGGGGGGTTGTGCCCCATTTGTGCTGTGTTCACCAACCCGGAAAGCCTGGTGAGCGAGGTTCACAAGAAAGGGCCCATTCTTCCAATGGATCCATTCAGAAGGAAGAAGCTTACTAGTGCAGGCCTGGAGAGCACTGATTACCCCACTGTGTGCCTCTACTGCCTGGGCCCATCTCATTTCAAAATTCATAGTTCCCAGTCCCAGTGCTAAGACTAGACCACACCCTGAACCCCTCACTATCCCCACATTATCCCTGTTTTTGATACTTCTGCCTTCGTGGGGTTTCTGACAGGTGAGGGCCAGAGGAATGCACAAAGAGCTCCGGTCTTAGTCCTGTTTTACTTCTGCTTCCTCAGCTGGTAACCTTTAAACCTTACCAAAGTTTACAAACTTTAACCAAGCATGCAAGAAAAAATGTTTCCCTGTCATCATATATGTATTTCTAACATCTAGAACGTGTCACATCTAAAGTCAATCTAAGGCACATTACTTGAGACTGGCAGAATTCAGGATAGAGAGGGAAAATAAGACCAGATAAGCCCAGCATCCATTGATCCCTTCTTTCCTGGAAAAAGAAAGTAGAAAACTTCCTGGGTCTGGAGCTGACAGAAATCAGCCTCTTACATGGCCCTGCACTGAGCAGCAAAGCTCTCAAGTCCCCTGGACCGCAAAGACTGAGTAACAGTCTTTAACATCATGTCTATGCCTGCCATGTTCTCCCTGTCCTCCCATCCATTCCACACCCACCTCTAATACCAATGGGGAAAGAACCCTGCCATTGACCCCTGCCCATGGATCCCAAAGTAATAACCAGAAAACCCCTCCACCCCAAGTCCAGCCCCATCCCCCAAGTACTACTAAAGAAGCGAGGTACTGACCTGACTGTTCTGGAATTCTCACCATCAGATCTGCAAGAGAAACAGGAAATAAACAACAGTCAGTACAGGTGCACCACTCTTTCCCCTACCCTACCCTGAAGTCCAACATATGTCATGAAAGCACAGACATATGTTTCATTCATGCACAGAGAACAGCAAGTGCAAAGGCCATGGCAGTGAGCGCTTAGTCAGTTGGAGCAACAGGGAGAAGGACTGGTTGGCTAGGTAAGCAAGCCAAGGGCCCCTGGAGGGCTGTGAGGTCAAGGAGGGAGCAGCAGTCACAGTGGGTGTGCATCTCCCTGGAGTGTGATCTGAGAAGCAGCCAGAGACAGCCAGGTTCAGATATTGTCTCTGCTACTTACCATCCCTGTGAGCTAGGCAAGCTACTTTATCTCTCTTAAGTCTGAACCTCAGTTTCCCTCAGTCCCCCAATAATACGAGATTGATCCTCACAGAGCTGTTGGGATGAGTAAGCTCTTTGGAACCGAGCAGACAAATGCCACATATTATTAATAAGATACAAGAGGCTTTGCCAACTGCCTAGTCCGACCTGCCTATTTTCCAGATGAAGAGAATGAAGCTGGGTGGGTAAATGAGTCAGCTGCTGTGCTCCTTTCTACTATGCTGGGCTGCCTTCTTCATTAGGCATGGCCCCAGATGCAAAAGTCAGCTGCTGTGCTCCTTTCTACTATGCTGGGCTGCCTTCTTCATTAGGCATGGCCCCAGATGCAAAAGAAGGCTGAAATTGAATGGAGTGAAGGCCAGCTCTGAGGAAAGCCAGGAAATGAGCAAAACCAGGACCATTTCCCTCCCCCTCATTCTTCTTTGGGAAGAATGTGCATTGTGCAGGCACACAGGCCTGTACAAGCAGCCACGTGGCTAGTATGTGTGCACATGCACTTGTGTGGTGGAGGTAAGGACAGAGAAGTTGTTATACTGGGAGCAGAAGAGGAGAGAAAGGATAATCAGGGACCCTGGAATTGGGAGAATATTGGGATGTAGTCTTCCTCCCTCTTCACCCCACAACTCTGGTCCTCTCCCAGGCTGAACTGAAAAAAGCACAGAGATGAATACATAAGACTCTGTCACCAGCTCAGAGAGCCAAGATACAATCTTAGGGTTTCTTTGGGGGGGCTATGATCTATACGTACATTGAGAGGATGATTTTAGAAGAGCATCTGTTGAGAGAGTGAGCATGCACACACACACACACACACACACACACACACACACACTCCAGCAAGGAAGGGCAAGTAAGCATTGGGGTGGTGAGTCTGATGGCTTACTACCCACATTATCCTGAAGAAGTCACCTTGCTATCTAGAACCTCAAAGTCTTCACTCAGTAAATGGGGCAGTGACAAGAAACCCTCCCTTCATGGAATGGCTTTGAGGCTCAAAGTGCCTGACACCTGGTGCCAATCTGTTGCCTTTTTGTCCCCTTAAAGGGATAGAAATACCAAGGCCACCACACAGCTTATTACAGTTATTCAAACTTTCCATCACACTATAGCAACAAGATGGCTTCTGGAATACCAGCTCAGTTATTCTCAGGTATCAAGTCAAAGGAACCAAACCTGAATGACTCCCAGCTGCCCACAGAATGGAAGCCAGAACCCTCAGCACCTCTAACACTAATCTCCTGCTCCACAGAGGCTGGTCTACAAGCACCCATCTCAAAACCCTCAGCACCTCTAACACTAATCTCCTGCTCCAGGGAGGCTGGTCTACAAGCACACATTTATTCAGTTGGCTATACCGTAGGTTCTAACCTGGGAAGACAAGGAGTTCAACTTCATCATTATCATCATGAACCATCATTGAGCATCTACTATGTACCAATTTATAGTATCTCTGCTTCCAAAGCATTCCTCGGATGTGTCACTGTTCTTAAGATGGCAGTGGGGTTAGGGGAAATGTTCAAGTCCTGAGGCAGAGTGTATTAGCCAATTCTCACATTAGAATGATTCTTCTTAGTTTGGGAGAACATAGCATCATAAGATCCAAAGTGGGGGTGCATCCTACTTCACAGGTCTATCACTAAGCATTTAGTATGTTGTATATGGGGAACAATAATGCTAGTCAGTTTTTGTCAATCTGACACAAACCTAGGCATACTTGGGGAAAGAGAATCTTAACTGAGAAAATGCCTCCATAAAATTGATCTATAGGCCGATAGGCATAGCCTATTGGGGGTGGTGTCACTCCTGGGCAGGTGGTCCTGGGATGTATAGGAAAGCAGGTTGAGCAAGGCAGGGGGGAGGAAGACAGAAAGCAGTGTTCCTTCATGGCCTCTGCTTCAGTTCCTGCCCTGACTTCCTTTAGTGATGGGCTGTGATGTAGAAGGGTAAACTGAAATAAACCATTTCCTCCCCCAAAGGTCATGGTGTTCTATCACACCAACAGAAACTCTAGGACAACAATCATCAATATAGTGCTAGCTGGATGTTTTTCCTCGTCTGTAAAATGATGGAGCTGTGTTAGTTGCGTTCTAAGCAGTCTTTAGGCTTTGACATGTTTACTTAAATCCCAGTGCTTGGGAGGCAGAGGCAGGTGGATCTCTGAGTTTGAGGCCACCAGCCTGGTCTACAGAGTGAGTTCCAGACAATCAGGGATACACAGAGAAACCCTGTCTTTAAAAAAAAACAAGCAAACAAACAAAAACACAAAAATTACTTTCTTCAGAACTCCAAGGTTTATTGCTTTTATCAACTAGAGTCAGCTGTCCACATGTGGAACCAAAGACCCAGGAATCATACTCCACTACTTTTATTAAACCAGTAGAAGGAAATGTCTGTCCATATGTCTATCTATCTATCTATCTGTATATGTGTATGCATGTGTGTATACACACACCCATATCAGCCCATATGTTCATACCCTATTTGCATGCCCCCCTTTCTCCTTAGGCTAACTTTGGGCCTAATGAGTAGACTTGGATAATAAGACTACAACCCCTAAAAGTAAGCTTAAGAAATCTATACAGGGAATTGAGTCCCAGATACCTAGAGTATGGTCTAGAAGGGATGGGGTCCTAATGAGCATGGCTCCTTGACCCCACATACACTTGCTTGGTGGGGAGGGGGTCTTTGAAGTTTAGGGCCCAGGCCTCTGTTTCTTGGTACAGTTCATGATATTGGGATTTGTAATACACAGAGCCCAATATCCTCTCCTCCTTTGGATTCCTTAGCTAGGTCCTGCTTTGGCAGTTTAGGGGGTAGGGATGCCCCAAGTGGCAAGGCCTTCAGGATGCAGCTTTCACTGCAAACCCCGCTAAACAAACACATTGATTCCCAGGCTATCCATTGGGGCATTTCATTTGTAGCTCTTTTGGTATACTGATATTCACTTCTGAACAGCTTTTGCAAAAATTGTGCACTGAATGCATTCTTACATTAGAAAATCTAGGAACCCTGGGAAAGGGAAGGAGAAAAAATGTGTGAAATTACATGGAGAGGCAGCAACCACTCTGAACAGTTTCTATTCCTCTCATTCTCATTCTCTGCAGTTCTTTATGTAGTAGAAATGATTTTCATGGCTTTTTATATTACATGTTTGCCCATGTAACTGCATATTCGTCATGACCATTACTTTGATTTGTCAAGATGCAGTTAACCATCCTCTGAATGTAGTGAACGGAAGTAGGTATATTTTCTCATTGCTAAAATTGTGCTTTGGTAGACTTTCTTTTCCACACAGCTTTAAAGCAACACACGACTTTTAGGAAACTAACCTTATATAGGATCAATTGCATCCAGCTTAGTTCTCTTTCTAGACTGTCACTCCTGCTAGCTATGTCTGCTTTTACAGTCATGCATTCATTCCATTAGCACACAGTCAGTCTGTGCTTCTATGAACCAGATCCCGAGCTAGGGCTATGGGAAGAAATGAGGCAGAGCTCCAGACCACCAGAAGATGTGTCAATCATGCTTTTCAAAAGGCAATTTCAGAACATTGTGATTATGGCTGAGAGGGAAGGAAGAAGCGGATGTCAAGGGAAAACAGAGAAGGGTCTCCTTAACCCACCCTATGGACATGAACATAAACTCTTTGAGGATATGGTCATGGAAGACGAATAAATATGAGTTGGTTAGAATAAGAAAGGGAATGTTCACACAATGAGTTGAATAAACTGATTTGTCTGTTACTCCCCAACTCCCACTAATAAAATGTAAGTAAATAAATTAAAAAAAGACAGAAAGATAAAGTCTATGGTGTTGACCAGAAGTAACTATTCCACTTAGAAAACCCTTTCAGGGCTCACGATTTGGAGGTACTGTACACCTCAGAAGGTAGAGTGAGGGATAAAGCTAAAAATAGTGATTTGCAATGCTGTCCTCAATGCTGTCCAGTCAGGGGCTCTCCACCTCCAGTGCCATCCCAGCAACGGGAGGCTTTGGATTTGAGAACACCAGGTGCAGTGGCAGACGGGGTAAAACAGAGCTAAAAGCAAAGGGATCTTCCTTGGAAAATAGTGGAACTTCCTTCTACTCTCCGACTTCCGACAGCAAAATCGAGTGTGCACGGCTTCTGTGCACTGGGGTAGTGTCATGGATGCTTTTCTTACTGCAAAGACACTTAAGTTAGGACTTCTGTTTTTGTGGTTTATTTAGTTGTATTTTATGTGTATGAATGTTTTCTCTGCATGTAAGTGCACTGCGTTTGTGCTTGGAGCTAGCAGAGGCTAGAAGAGGAAGCTAGATCCCCTGGAACTGTAGTTGTGGGTGGTTATAAACTGCCTCACAGGAGCTGGAAACTGAACTTGGGGCCTCTGAAAGAGTAACAGGTGCTCTTAACTGCTGAGTCATCTCTCCAGTCCCCAGTTTAGGTATATTTTGCTTCATATTAAATAAACCTTAATAAAATTCATTATTTTCAAAGGAAACAAAGTTCTAGGCAGTCAAAGCCTACACTATGATGCAAAGCTATGTGGGGGAGACCACCAACCTGGAAGGCAGATGGACAAAGAAACCAAAGAAGGAATTTGGAAGGAACAAAGACAATGAAGAAATCTGGGAAGTGAAAAACAGTGAGAGCCAGAATAAAAATGTCAGTGCGATTAGAAAATAAAAGGTGAAGAGAAATCCTAGGAAACAAAGAAACACAATAAAGAGGATGATGAAGAGAAAAGATGAGAAAATTAGAGGATTAACTGAGGAATTCCTCTGTCTAACAATAGGGTTTCCAGAAATAGAAAATGGAGGAAACAGCGGGAAGGAAACGCTCAAAGACACAATATAAGAATGTTTCCCAGCACTGAAGGAATGAAAGGCCAGCAAGACAAACAGCACAAAGACCCACATCGAGATATGTTGCTATAGGATTTCAGAACACTGAGGAATAAAGGAAGATGTTAAATGCTTCTACAGAAAAAAGACATTGTGTATAAAAGGTCTTTCTAGAGTGTTGTTGGTCATTAGTCTTTCTATAGTCCTTGTTCAACATAACTCCAGACAATCCTGGAATAAAAGGATGGTATTAGTGGTGGTGATGATGGCAAAGATCGAGTCACACTTTCGACTAAATATCTGTCTATATTTATTATTTTTCTGAGATAAGATTTCACCAGGTAGTCCAGTCTGGCAAGGGAATCTTAGAAGGCATTTCTGCCTTCTAAATGCTGGGATTATAGGCATGTACAAGGCTATCACGTTTTAAATGTCATGTTCCAGAACTAAAGAGGCAAAGATCACATTGTGTTTATATCTTGAAGAAAACCAAGAGACCACAACCAGGCAACAGTATATAAATTTTGCTTTATAATTGCTAGGAAGAACCAGGGAGGCTTCACCCAAGGTATGCCTTCTTTAAATCCTAAACAGGTATTATATAATCATAATAAATATAATAAGCAGGTATTACTGGTCTTTATCATAGCCAAACTTACAATAACCCAAATAATAACAATAGTACTATTTATTATGTGGTTCTAATGGTCCAGGACTCATGCTAGCTCCCTAACTTCTGTGCAAGGTAGCTTTCTCATCGTACAGATACAGAAACTGAAGCTTGGAGGAGCAATGTGAATTACCCACAATCACCCAGCCAATAAGCAGAGGATATGAGTTGAAAATCTTTGTCTGATTGCTTGACTTTTTGAGACAGGATTTTGCTATGCAGTACATGCTTATGGGGAACTTGTGGTCCTCCTGCTTCTGCCTCCTGAGTCAGCATGTGTCATCCTACATGCTGACAACAAATGCCTTTAACTGCCACAACTTCTGCTCCTTTCTGTCACAGCAGAGCCAAGAGGCACTTCTTCTCCCATGCGGCCTGCAGACCTGATCTACCTTCCTCACCTGTCTCCCATCTGCCCTCCCCTCCACACATGCCTAGCCCAAGGCACCTATACCAGGACCGTTTAACGAGCACTTTCATTTTTTATTTATGCTTTAATTTTAGATTTATTTTTGTTTTATGGGTAGGGTGTTTTGCCTGTATATATGTCTATGCACCACGTGCATGCCTGGTATCATCAGCAGCCAGAAGAAAGGGTTGGATCCCCTGGAACTGGAGGCACAGATGGTTGCGAGCCACCATGTGGGTGCTGGGAATTTAAGCCAGGTCCTCTGGAAGAGCAGCCAGTGCTCTTAACCCCTGAGCCATCCTTCCAGCCCCAGCAAGCACTTTTAGAAGAGACAGAAAAGGGAGCATCCAAAAAAGTGGGGGTAGGTACAGATATTACAGATGAATGGGGGACAGGAAAAAGGAACTGCCTCTATTGGCCTTACTTTCTCCCCTCTCTGCTGGAGGTTCAGCCATGATGGGAAAGTGTGGGTGGAAGGGGGAGCAAATAGACCAAGCCTTCTGTTGTATAAGCCTAAAGTCGGTCTCCACACCCCTTCCAGTGAATTTGGGGATCATCTCTGGCTCACCTGCTTTCACTGCCTAAATAAAGATGATGGGCTGCCCTTCAAGCACCGCCAATCCTGGAAAAGCCTGGCTTACAGCAGGCCAGAAGCCTATCAAGTCACAGACAGGGCACCCATGGAGGTAAAGGAGAGGCTTGAAGGCTTCGTAAAGCTGCAATAGCCAGAACGGGGCCAGAGCCCAAGTTCTGCAGCGGAGGCTCCTTGATGATATAGTCCAGGCAGGGGAGGTTAAGGGAAGGGTTGCTCCAGGGCTGCTAGAGGAACACTCATGACACTGGCTGGGGCCAACAGTAACACAGGGTCAAAACGAGGTCATCCAAGCTTGGCTACTAGGAATGTGGAGTTACTGATAATTTCTAGCTCCAATCAGGCTTAGCTAGAGCCAAAGCCTATAAGTCAAGAGCATAAATGTGCATCTCTCCCTGCAGTAAACCAAAAGGAAAGGAATAAGGATATTAAATATGAACTCATACTCGTATCAGGAAAGACGATGGGAGAGAATGGCATCATCAGTGAGTAAGAGATTTCAACAAATTTCTGAAAGAAAAAAATAAACAGAGGGCTGGGAGAGTTGAAGGAGAGCAAACCCTTGTAGGGGGTTGTAGTTGAGGAGGGAGCCCATTGGGCCAGGAGGGCCTTAACCAGACTTAGCCTTGGCATGGACCAAGAGAAGGGTAAACATTACCAGGGGGCAAAAGACAAGGGATAAACTGATACCATACAAAACCCTTTCAGCCTAGAGAGACGGCCCAGCATGTGAAGGCGCCTGCTGCGCAAGCAAGCCTAAGAACATTTGCTCTAGACCTCGCGCAGTGGAAGGAGAGAACTGACTCCTGAAATTGTGCTCTGACCTCCACACACACACCATGGCATGCGAGAGCTTGGGCCCACATCTGCACGTATCACACACACACAATAATAAAAACAAAATTATCCCTGCCATCCTTGCCACCCTAAGTGCTGGACTCAGAACACAAGCTGCCTGGCATTCATGCACAGGCGAAATGTCACAGGGCTGCTGGAGAAAGGAATTAAACTATGAGGAATGGATTAGAGTATCTAATGACATTTTAGTGGCCCCAAATAAACTGCTTTTTATTTTGGCATTTGAAGGACACCCATTATAACAATCATCTCCCTGTTAGATCACCAAATAAAACCAGCGAGCATACAAGCAATTTTGGATATACAAACATCTCAGTAAGAGTTTCTATTAACCCATTCATAGTCTGTAAAGCAAAAAATAGAGAAAACTATCACAATTTGAGATGGAGAAGCAGTTCAGTGCTAAAAATAAATAAGCTAAAAGAAATTTTAGCAAATGTTTTTGTTGATCCTCTTCCTTAATCCGCTCCCCAACCCCTCGCCACCCTGTGGCCCTCTTCACACCTCAGCTAGCCCTCCTTCAGCCTTCATGGCCCATGTATTCTGTTACCTTCTTTTGTTCTTCTCCCCACCCCTCCCTCGAGACCTTTCTCACTCTTCGTAGTCCCCTTTTCATGACTTATACTCGTTCTCACATACAAATGCATATATATGGCATGCATATGAGAGAACGTGTGAGAACTGCCTTTCTAGATCTGGGCTATTTTGTGTAAATTCATAATTTTCAGTTCCATCCACTTTCCTGGGAATGTTATGATTCCATTTTTCTTTACAGCTAAATAAATTCCATTTGTACATGCATGTATAAAAGTCCCATAATTAAATCCATTACTCTGAGTACCATTTTTTTTAAATCAATGAAAATTAAATAGAAAAAAGATAATGTTTTAAGTTGCTAAGTGAGGAAAATAACTGTTAAAAGCATGCTACTTAGAAACACGAAGTCACGGGGCTGGTGAGATGGTGCAGAGGTTTGGGGTGCTTGCCACCAGGACTAATGTCCTGACTCAATCCAAGGCAAAATCGATTCTAAAGAGCTGGCCTTTGGCCTTTAAATGCCATACCATATGTGCGTGTGTGCACACTCATGTGTACACACACACACATACACACACGAAATGTAATAATAAAAAAGAGATATGAAATTATTACCAGAAAAGCTAAATGATAAAAGTGATCATATCCAGCAGCTGGACATGGGGACTCATGCCTATAATTCCAGTACTTAGGAAATGGATACAAAGAGGATCTAAAGTTCAAAGCCAGGCTCAGCTATATAGCAAGTCCAAGGCTATCCAGGATTCATGAGATCCTGTCTGAAAAAAACTAACAGGCATAATGATGCATGCATGTAATACCAGAAATAGAAGACAAGGTAGGACAATCTTAGTAAATCTGAGGCCAGTTTGATATATGTAGCAAGTTCAAGGTCAACCAGGGATACTTAGTGAGACTGTCTAAAAATATGAAACTAAACAACAAACAGCAACAACTAAAAGAAGTGGCTACCTTCAGGGGCTAGGAGCAAGAGGCAAGCCTTTCTATGACAGGTTCTCCCTATGTATCCCATCCTGACTATTTTCCTCCCAGAATCCTCCTCCCTTAGCCTCCCAAGAGCAGAGATTACAGAAAGTTACCACTGTGCCTGGCAAGACATTGGCTTTTTATTCTCCAACTCCCTTGTGTACCATTTTAAAATGTGTGTATATGCTACATGAGCTAACTTAATTGCAGAAGCAAAAAAAGTTAATCTTATAGAAATACAGAACAGTATAGTGTTTACCAAGACTGAAAAGAACAGAAGGGGATGGAAAGAAGCTGATTATTGAGCACTAGAGAGAAGGAGTAACTTCTACTGTTCTATAGTGCAAGAGGATAACAAGAATTGACAAAATCTAATGGAATATTTCAAATTAGCTAGTAGAGAGGGTTTTAATGTTCCCGATACAAAGAAATGATAAATGTTTGCGTATAGCTTAATCACCCTGATCTGATGATCACATATTGTATACCTATATTAAAATGCTACATTGTATCTAATAAACATGTATAATTACTATGACAATTAAAAATAAAATATAATATTGTATATACACATTGCTTCAGTTTGTGCTGATTTGGTTTTCTTTTTTTTGTATTTGAGGTGAGGTCCTGACTGTGTTGCCCAGGTTGGTCCTGAAATCCTGTGCTCAAGGGATCCTCCTGCCTCAGCCTTCCAGCTGAGGTGTTGCCACCTTGACTGACTGGTAAAATTTTTAAAATTCTAAAATCAAGTCCCTTTTCTTTCTTGGGTTCTCTGTCTTCCACACTGTACATACCAAGCAGAGAGTGTGATGATTTTGCTAATTTGAGGTCCTAGTCTCCAGTGTTTGCTTCTGTTTAGAGCAGGAGCAAGAGAGGTCAAGTACAGGGCTAGACACTCTAAAGCAGTGGTTCTCAACATGTGGATTGTGACCCCTGTGGGGGTGGAATGACGCTTTCACAGCGGTCACATAGCAGATATCCTTCCTGCCTATCAGATATTTACATTACGACTCATAACAGTAGCAAAATTGTGGTTATGAAGTGGCAACGAAAATAATGTTATGGTTGGGGGTCATCACAGCATGAAGAACTATACTAAAGGGTTGCAGCATTAGGAAGGTTAAGAACCACTGCTCTAAACTAATACTTTGCCTCCCTACAGAAATCCATACAGTTGTCTTTTCAACCAGATCAGCCTGCACCACCTTTCACTCCTCTGCAAATGTCACCATTACCATGCCAGCCCCTCCAGCCTTCCATTTACTCAACTATTTACATCCAGTAATTATTTATACCTGTCTGAGTCATGAAGGATTTAAGGTTACTTACTCCAAGAGCACAGATAAGGACAGACCAGAAATTGAACCAAAAAATAAGAACTCAGGAAGAGAGATGAACGGAGACGCTAGTTATATTTCAAGTTAACTGGTGACTGAGGCAGATACAATGAACTATGAAAGCTCCATATTAGCAAGGAGAAAATACACCATTTTCAGGAAAAGCAAAGCTTGGTTAAGTATTGGATTCTTCAAATCACTGTCCACAGGAGATTTTAGAAAGAGAACAAAAAATGATTGTTTATTGAGTACAAACATCAGAGAGTGTAATTCAAATTACCTTGGTTAATCTTAAGCAGTAGGCATTGTTATTCCATTTTAAAGACCAGGAACTAAAAGCTTATAAAACATAAAATGGCTTCACTGAGGTCATCTAGCACGTTGAGGCAGCATTTATATTCAAACACAAGTCTGTCTTTCTCAGAAGCACAGGCCTCCTTTATATGAAAATTGAAACGGGGGCAGGAGGTGGCCAGGCCTGGCTGTCAAGCCAGAAATTGCCTTTGAGCTGCCTCAGATACATCAAACAAGTCCTAGCAAGACAAAAAACAGCAGCAAGAAGTTTGGTCCTGAGCTGGGTGGTGAAAAAGAGAAAAGAGTTCCTAACCAAGCTATGAATCAAGCACCTTGGTTTCTGAGGAGCCAAATCAGAGCAGGAGGCCAGTCCACCGTTCAAGCAAGAGCCCCTTTAGGAGATGAATCCTTTCTGTTGCTTCATCCCCAACAAGCCACCCAATCTCTTGGAGTCCTAGTTTCTTCTTTCTTTCATTTGGGTTTTCTATAAGTAGAGCACAAAACAATCCCAAGATTTTAGAGCAAGAAGCAGCACATTCGACGAAAACTGCTGCATTGAGCATGGACATTAATACTAGGGCGACTCCTCCAGTCAGAACGCTCTCTTCCACACACACTTGCAGGGCCTTAAACAGTCTTTTGTCGCTTCTGGCCACAATCTTCTCACCTGTAAAGCAAATCGCCTTCAGCTGCACACATACTTCAGGCCCTTCCAGCTCAAATGGTTGACATTTACAACCCTGCTGCCTGAATGAATGGCTACCGTTCCTCTGAGCTCCTGGGGTGTGCAGCATTCCCTTCTAGGATGGCACTTGAGTTTATTGTCATCATCATTCTCTCGTCGGCACCCAAGTGTGCTGGCCTTTTCTTCTTCTTCTCCTCCTTCTCCTTCTCCTTCTTCCTCTTCCTCCTCCTCCTCCTCCTTCTTTTTAAATGAGATCTACTCTCTCAACAAATTGTTTTCTTTTTAAAATTAGTTTCATTTTCTCCTTTTCTTTCTTTTCTTTTCTTTTTGCTTACAGGGCTGTGTAGCCTGGTAGTCCTGGAACTCCCTGTGTAGATCAGACTGGCCTCAGAGATCTGTGCACCGCCTGAGTGCTGATGGATTAAAGGCTCATTATATCATTTTCATACATGTACATTTTTATCGTTTGTTCATATTCACCCTCCTAGTGCACCCTCTTATTCTTCTCTCCTCCCTCTACTGGTCCCCTCTTCCCTCCAAATAGTCCCATTTTTGCATCATGTTATATATAATTATGTATATATCTGTTCCTCTGTGTGTGTTGTGTGTGGTCACGCCAGAGGTTGATGTTGAGTGTCTTCCAAAACAGCTGTCCACCTTATCCTTGAGACAGGTCTCTCATAGAATCTAGAACTCACTGACTCCTTAGACTGAGTTGGCAAGGGCCATGAATCCTGTCTCCACCTCCCCAGCACTGGGATTACAGGAGTGCACCAACACACCCAGCTTTTTTAGTGGGTGCTGAGAATTCTATCTCAGGTCCTCATGATTGTAAACAAACATTTTACCCAGGAAGCCATCTCCCTGACTCATATATATATATGGAAATGTAGATTTCTGCATGTGGATAAAAAACATATAAAATTTGTTTTTCTGAGTCTGGGTTATTATGCTTAGCATGATTTCCAGTTCTATTCATTTTTCTTACAAATGGTATTATTTATTATGCTTTTCAGTGCTGGGAATAAACTGAGTTCCTCAGATTCTTCCTCATGACCAATGTTTATTATTCTTCAGGGACTACAACAGAAAATGAACCCAGGGCCTTACACATATTAATCAGGGACGAGTCCCTAATGACAGTAATTCGAACATGGTTATATAAAAGAAAACATTGGTTTGACTCAGAGAAGTGTAGTGCACTGTATCTTGGGATCCAGTAGACAGTCATAAGGCCTGGATGCGCAGTCATCTTAACCCTTTAAAAAGCATAAAATTCATAATCCTCTCACTCCAATGTTTATGAGCTAACTGAAAGAAAATAAAACCTATAGTCTAAAAAATCAGATTATGCTATAGAAATGTATCTTATATGAGTGAAGGGTACCTCTTAGATGACGGTGGTGATTAACTTATATCTAAAGCATCAGAAGAACAATCCTGATCAGCCGTGTAGCTCTGGCTAGCCATCTTTGTTTTGGATATGATGGAACTGTTTTCCTGTTGTTTGTTACACTTCGCCTCTAGGGGGCAGGGCAGTATCATTTATTCTTCTCTATGGACCGCTCTCTGCTTTTCCATCCTGATCAGGACCTTGATGAATATGAAGAGCTTGCAGGAAAGTTTCCACACTGAGGGGTGGAGGCGGGGTGGGGGCGATGGGGGTTAGTATGAATCATACTTGTTAGAAAATACAGTTTTATCTCCATATCCTGCTGAGGGAAAAATAAAAAATAAAAAACAGGTCCTGCAAGTGAAATGATGCTCAGAGCCTCACATGACGTCTACGTTCCAGAACATCCCACTCCCCTCAGAGTCTCCCAGGCAGTACTCAGGGTTACCAGGTCCCAAGAAGCTTCAGTTCCTAAGTATCTGAGAAAGGTTTCCTGTGTACGTGCTTTCCAGGGTCCGAAAAACTGAACACTTGGTGAGACGGTAGGGAGTAGGAGGAAACTAGACTACTTGGCAAACTATCCTTCCCTCAACAACCCCCCTCAAAGAGGAAATAAGACATCTAGTTCTCATTCTCCCCTGTGACCGATACACATGATCCTGCCAGGGAATGAGCCAAAGAGGCCAAGTCTACTCCCACTCCCAAGATGGCCTAGCGTAAAACCTCAGTAAAGACTGGATGGATACCAAAAAGAAATATATATA
>LOJH01011188.1:7272-29355 GCA_001685095.1 Ellobius talpinus
ACAGAGAGACAGAAACAGAGAGAGACAGAGAAAGACAGAGACAGAGAAAGAGGGGGGAGAGAGACAGAGAAAGAGAGATAGAGATGAATTCAGGGTTTTTTTTAATCATGTAGTACATGGTATTTTTGTTACAGCAGGCTAAACTGATTTAAGAGTTGACCAAAGAGCTCAGAAGGCACAGGGATAATGTCAGTTTCACTCAAATAACTATGAGTTCTCACTATGGGTGTCTGATAATCTAACTCTGTCTCCCTTTTCAAACAATGTCTGCAATAATACTTTAAGTACTTAAAAATAAATTTGTAACCAAAATATACAGATAAAGGTCAAAGAAAGGCTAGAATACTTTGGAATGGGATGCAAATATAAGCCATTGCATGGTCCAGAACTACAGTAATCATGGCAGTGGTATCAACAGATGAATTACACAGCTTTTAGCATTACTGGCTAGCTGCATGTGGTGGCATACAAATTCAATCCCAGCAGCTGGGAGGCAGAGACAAGTATGGTCTCTATGATTCCAAGGATAGCCTGGTATACACAGCAAGACTCCAGCCAAGGCTACACAGTGAGACTCTATCTAAAAAACAAGAACAACAGCAGCAAGACAATAGCTAGCAGGTCTGAGGGACTGAAGGGTCAGACTGCAGCATACTTGAAATAAACATCTATATACTGTAAGAAGTAAAATCAAAATTTTCTCCAAAATTAAACCACGTAGGGCTGGAGAAATTGCTCATCAGTTAACAGCACAGACTGCTCTTATAGAGGACCAGGATTAGGTTCCTAACATCTGCATGGCAACACAACCATCTGTAACTCCAGTTCCATCAGACCCAGCGTTCTCTTCTGGCCTCCTTAGGTACTGCGCATATGTGGTATGGCACACTTACATACATGCAGGCAAAACACTCATACGCATCAAATCAAAATAAATATATAAAAACACAAAGCCGCTTTAAAAAGAACTTGAAGAATTTGATCTGCATGGAACAAAATATTCAACTGATGCCATTTTCTCCATCACTTAACATTAATATATATGTTGCACATATTTAATGTTTTAAATACTAAAAAAACTTATAAAAACAAAAATGAGTCCCTTTCATTGTGACCAAATATTGTAACATAAAATATTCATAAGAATACATACTCCTAAATGCAACAGAAAATATAATGCTACATTATACTTGAAAGTGTCTGTCTTCTACATTCTTTAAATTTTTATCAGAATTAAAATTTCAGAGTTAATAAAGGCATGTTACATCTTCACAATTGATAATGAAATCTTTATAACTTCAATCACATAACTAACTGATACCGGCATCTTGTTTTTTTTTTGATACCGGCATCTTTTAATACCATCCCATAACATTCAGAAGAAGTAAATAACCTAGAGATCAAAATACACAGTAAAACCAAAGGCACAGAAGTTTTCCATTGCCAGCGCTCTCTGTATAAACACTGGATGCAATTCTATGGAGACATGATTCCACACACTAAGATGAGGAATATGTTTGTTTATCGTGTCTCTTTCCTGCTCTGTGTTACACTGAAACCTGTGTGTGCCTCTATGATTAAGATTTACTGCACAGTCACATTAAAGTCCCAACATTTAAAGACCAGCCACAAAGACCAATTACGACGAATGTTCGTACAGCCCTTGCACCAAAGATGTGGGAGTTCACGGCTAGCTGTTTACAGACAGTTACGGCACTGAAGTGATCTGCATCGCTCTGCTCTTTGTTCTTTTGCTCTGTTGAACCAGACTCATTTAAACAACAGAACCAGATGCAGAAATTTAAATATCAAATTCTAATCAGAAATCACCACTAATGTCTTCGCAGGGTGGCCACCCTCCTGTTTTGAATCCTTTCAAGGTCCCCGAAAGCACAGTGGTAGTGGTTCCATAGTACGTTTAGAATAAAGACTTAGCAAATTATGGTAAACCAAATTTCTAACCTAAAACAGCTCTTTCAGTCTGAGAGATGATTGACATCTCAGATACTGCAGAATACACGTCAAGTACACAGAGCTGTTAGGAGCTAAATGATAAACACGCACACATTCTTTCTTACTAAACATTCTTGCCATACATTAGACAGCAGCCAAAGTAAATGAATCTATGAGAAAAAGTTCAAATGAATATCTGCAAGTGTACACAAACTAGCACAGCTATCAACTGCAAGCTACCGTGTCACACCATGTTCTGACCTTCACTGCTGACACAGAGCCAAGGACGGCCATCAGTACGGACCGAGGGGTAAGTAGAGCATAAGAAGTGATCATTTGTGTCATGAGATTTGTTTAAAAACAAACTCAGATCAGCACTTTCAATGTCAACTTGAAGAAAAAGACAAGCTTTTCAAAATTTTAAATCTAACCAAGTTCCTAAGCATCAACACTAAAGTCAGTTAGCTGGGTGCCGGTCTTCTCTCAACACTGTGCCATCCACTCTCCGAACGCAATCGCTGTGCTGAAATCTCCATTCTGGCTATTGTCTTTCTTTATTCATTGTGAACATTCATAACCAAAGTAAAGTCAGCTGGTTTTTATTTTAAAAAGTGACCGTAATAAGGTTTCTGTCCACCTCAGAGCCCTTTTAAAGCCAAGCAAACACATACATAGCTCACTGCTCAGAACCATTTCCCTCTCTGTGCTGGCAGCATCCACTCCATCAGCTGTGACTCTGGTCTGCTTGACACCTGTAAGCAGTGAACTACAATCTGCCGTCTGAGTGCCAGCAGTCCACTCTAGCACCCACAGGAGCAGCCCGTCTTCACCAGACTGTCCTGGCCTTCCCTCAGAATACTGACAGACTTCCTGTAACAGGAACCATCAGACCAGACTGTCCTGGCCTTACCTGGGAATACTGACAGACTTCCTGTAACAGGAACCATCAGACCAGACTGTCCTGGTCTTACCTGGGAATACTGACAGACTTCCTGTAACAGGAACCATCAGACCAGACTGTCCTGGCCTTACCTCAGAATACTGACAGACTTGCTGTAACAGAAACCATCAGACCAGACTGTCCTGGCCTTACCTGGGAATACTGACAGACTTGCTGTAACAGGAACCATCAGACCAGACTGTCCTGGCCTTACCTGGGAATACTGACNCTGACAGACTTCCTGTAACAGGAACCATCAGACCAGACTGTCCTGGCCTTACCTCAGAATACTGACAGACTTGCTGTAACAGAAACCATCAGACCAGACTGTCCTGGCCTTACCTGGGAATACTGACAGACTTGCTGTAACAGGAACCATCAGACCAGACTGTCCTGGCCTTACCTGGGAATACTGACAGACTTCCTGTAACAGGAACCATCAGACCAGACTGTCCTGGTCTTACCTGGGAATAGACAGACTTGCTGTAACAGGAACCGTCAGGGCTCCAGCACATTGAGGACATTCAACCCACACTGCGAGCCTTCTCTCCCTCACACGTCTCTTCTATCTCAGCTCTAGGAGGCTGATCCACTCTCCAAACCAAGTAGGGAAGGTTTCTTCTGAAAACTGACATAAACCACATCCTACAGATTGCCTAGGTATCCCATCTGCTGCTTTCCCACCCCAGCCTCCAGCCGACAAGCACTGCCTTCCAATTTCCTACTCGTGAAGTCATTTTGAAATTTCCGAACATACAAAGACAAGCGTTCCTAATTACTGGCATGGAGGTCAGAGCTTCCTAAACAATATGCAGTTACCCAGGTCTGATGATGCCCAACACCATCCCTATGAGTCTAAGGTCAACAACAAATAAATTTAATATACTTCTAAGTAACTGGATTTTTCATTTAATGGGAGAGAATTACATGTAATACCTATTAAAAGGTTCAGGATTTTACGATCAAAACTTTACTTTTGTTTTTTTAACTTTTTATACTGATGTACTCAGGAAATGATGTTGGTAATCTGGACTCATCTCTACTCAACTACATCTTTTGTTGTCTTCATTCCCATCGGGAGACTGCATTTACAATTACAATAAGAAGCAATGTGCAGAGCTCATTCACAGAGGGATTTCGATCATTCCAACCTGCAATGACCAAACAGAATGGAATTTCATCACCTCCAAGTGACAGCAGACAGAAAGCAATGGCACACCACTATCTTCCACATTATAATTACATATTGGGGAGCTGGGGACCTGATTCAGTAGTAAGGCTGCTGTTGGGTTCCCAAGTTTGGTTCCCAGAACCCACATCATGGCTCAGAACTACTTAGAAAGCCTTATTCTGGAGATATGATGCACTTTTCCAGCTTCCTTGGGCACCAGGAATGCAAATGGCACAAAGACAGATATGCGTGTGTGCACACATATTTTTATTTATTGTTTTATTTTTATGTGCATTGGTGTCTTGCCTACATGTGTCTGGGTGAGGGTGTCAGAGCCCCTGGAACTGGAATTACAGACAGCTGTGAGCTGCCATGTGGGTGCTGGAAATGGAATCCAGGTCCTTGGAGAAAGCAGTCAGTGCTCTTGAGCACTGAGCCATCTCTCCAGTCCAGTGCGGCCATACTTTACAAAGAGCTTTCTTCATTTATATATTATAGCCTTCTAAAATTAAGATAAACTAAATTTAATTTTGGTGTACTGTTGGAACATGGTCCTGGAAAGGGTGATGTGAGGGTAATTCTGAATGCTTATGCAACACTCCAAGAAAACAAGACGGGATTCTTGGAACACTTCCTGCAATGTGTTCTTATGCTCTTCCCAGGTACAGCAGATAGGTGTGCATTGACTTCAGGTTACTCATTATTGCTTACTGATGTTATTCAATTAAATGTCTGAACTATTCTTTATGTGCCTGAATGGGAAAGCATGTTTTTGTCCCATGTGACTTATTTGTATCACTGTGCAGAGCGTGAACTCATGAGAACTTTACTCACATGACTGTTTCTTAGCCCCCAGAGTATAAATTGTCTGGGACACAAAGTTGGCTGCTATATGAGAAAAAAAATGATGTTGGATTTTATCATGTTTTAGCATCTATTGATTGAGTACTATTTTCCTAATCCAGATAGTTTTTCTCCTTCAATTTAATGAATATTGTTTTTTTAATTCTTCTCAAGTCAATTGTCTGTGTAAACGGCTATTAATTAGTATTATTGATATTTCAGAATTCTTATGTAAGATACTGTATTAGATTTGATAATAAATACAAAAGATCCACTACTTGTAACTGTTTCCTCCTTTCCCTAAACCTCCCACAGCTTCAGTTGTTTTGATTAATTTGCTATGTGACTAGAGTTTATTCAAGTACCATCCTCAAATGAGTAAGACATCCTATGTCAATCTTTGGTATTTAAAAATATACTTCACTTTGACAGGCAAATGAGATATTAGCTATGTCATTAATTCATTTATTACACACAGACACACAAATTTAATATGCTCTGTCCCAAATATTAGGAATAACCATGAAGAAAGCAGTCTTTAAAGATGAAGCATTCCAGTTGAACAATATCAACAGCAAACATATTAAATAAATTACGAAGTAAAATGTAAGAACGAAAGGGAAATCCAGGGAAAATAGGTGATGATGTGGAACAGAGCAAACAGCATACACATGCTGATGGAGGTGACACTGTGCAATGCAGGCAGTTAACAGGAGTGCCTTAAATGATAAGTACTGGACATACATTAAATAATTTAATCAGGGGGCTGGAGAGGTAGCTTAGCGGTTAGAGCACTGGCTGCTCTTGCAGAGTAGCTGGGTTAGGTTCCCAGCACCCACAGAATGGCTGACAACCAGCTCAAACTCTAGCTCCAGGAGCTCATCACTCCCTTCTGGCCACCACTGATACTGCATGCATCCACACATAATCAAACATAAAAATAAGTATTTTAAAAGAATAAAATAATTTAATCATAAATACTTTTATTAGGTCATGAAAAATGTCACAACTGAGAAAAATGAGAACAGAGATGATTTCCCCAAGGTAGAAGAGCAAATGGTTAAGTCAAACAACCCAGCTCTTAGCCATTACCTTTAATGCTTCCTGAGAGGGCATCTTAGTGTACAATCACAGAAAAATGGAGGCTTGTGGATATCACAGAATTATACAAAAGGGCAGACTTCCTAGAAAATGAGAGAGGCACTACAAAAACTGCTTATGGAGACACTTTATAAACTTAATGATGGAAACCAATATATATTATTGTATATTAAATACGTGAATTACATCCATGGACAGGAGCCATGCCATATCACTGGGGTTATAGGTTAACTGTCAGACTGTCCACCTAGCATGCAGCAAGCACTGGTTCTGACCCCAGTACAGTACAAGTCAGATATGGAGGCACATGCCTGCAATCCCAGCATGTGATGGGGTGGGGGGAGGCAGAGGACCAGAAACTCAAGTTCATCTTAGTCTCCATAAGGAGTCTGAGGAATCCTGGGCTATATGAGACCATTTCTAAAAGGAAGAAGAAAGGAAGGAAGATAAGTCTTAGAAGAAGGCTTTATCCTAGTCATCAAGAGCAGATCAAATGATGTCCATAAGCTGGTGTAGTTTGGATGAGAATGGCCCCATATCCCCATAAGTTTAAATACTTGATCCCTGGTTGGTGGAACTACTTGGAAAGAATTAGCAGGTGTGGCCTTATTGAAGGAGCTGTGTCACTGGGAGCTGGCTTTGAGGTTTCAAAAGCCCATATCATTCCCAGTTATCTCTCTCTGCTCTCTGCTTCATGTTTGTAGGTAAAGATGTGAGCTCTCAGCTGCTTCTTCAGGGCCATGCCTACTGGGCCATGCTCCGCAGCATGGTGCTCCTGGACTCTAATCCTCTGAAACTGTAAGGCCAAAACAAAGGTTTTCTTTTATAAGGTGCCTTGCTCATGGAGTTTTACCACAGTAATATAAAAGCAACTAAGACAAAATTAAAAATGCAAAAAAGTATTAGATATCAGGGTGTGATTTTTAAAAATATTTCTAAAACTGAAAATTAGAAATATGTAACCAAAGAAGCAGTCAGATTCTCAGCCAAGACAGAACTAATACTAACACATCCACAGAAACCCTGGTGGGTGCTGTCCATTGCCACGGCACTGGACTATTTATACATTCTCACTTAATCTTCACAATACACTAATGTTTCAATAAATTTGATGCCTGCTTTATATATCATAAAATTTGAAAGAATCTATGCCTTGCCCTAAAGTCACATAATAGAAAAACAAACAATAAGTAAAACAGTTAATTTGTAAGACATCAAGAAATATGCTTAAGCATATATAAATTTTATATGATAATACGTAAAATATGTAGATGGCAATAGCAAAGGTTACATCCAAGAACATCAACTCACTATGTGGACTTAGTACATGAAATAAAAGTTCAATAAGCTACAGGATACAACACAAATACAAAATGATGATTTCATATACAAGTTGAGCCGTGTAGTACAAAGAAAATTATCTTTGAAACTAAACATGCTGAATCCAACTTCGGCAGATAGCTTACTCTACTAACTGAAAGAGGCTGTTCTAGAGACTGGTACCTGCCGGGTCACTCTGATAACCCTACTGGATGCACCAGCAACATGGTTGCTCAGCAACAAGAGCAGACTAAATCCCAGAACACCTAATCAAACAGCTCAAGCCCTCATTTTGAGACATCAAAGGTAACCACTCCACACTGTGTATGTGGTTAAGAATGCCCAGGCCCCCAACCCTTGCTCTTTTTCTCAAATTCCATCTTCTTTGCGTTACCCATGCCATTCTTCTCTTCTTCTTAATCTGATCTAAAAAGATTTTCTTTTTAGATTTTCAGATTTTAGATCTGATTTTCCTCTCCTTCTTCTCTTCCCCCATTACCTTAATCAAGCACCCCATTTTTAACCATTTTCCACCCTGTCTCTACCCATGCTGTGTTCATGAGTATTTGTATGAACTTTCACTAACTCCATTTTATCTCAATAATCACAGCTCTGATTTCAATATTAACAATTTAAGGAAAACATATTTTTCTCATAACAAAGTAAAAGATAGAATACACTAGCATGTGGCTTTAGAAAGAAGTGTCCCTTAAATATACATGTACATATTGAAATTACTAATAAAAAATTTTCATTATTTTTGCAAAATTTAAGGAGCAAGATAAAAGTTACTCAAGAAATTTAACAGGTAATCTAAGAGGATTAGTGTCAGGAAAAAATGAGTTACTTAAAACAGTCCTCAGCAGCACAATTCCCTTCCATTTGGACTTAATAACAGCTCACACATGCAAGCCTCACAAAGGAAAGACAGTCACCCACATGTGTTACCAAGGGAATCACAAACAATAATCACACAACACGTCTTTAATTTTTATCATATTCCCCAAAACTGTATCAGAAACAGACGTCGGCAGCAGACCTTCGGTGGCGGAGCGTGACTTTCTTTCGCTTTGACAAAGGAAGCTCTGCTCAGTTGGAGTTACATCACCACCAGCCCCTAGGCAGCACTAGGTGCCCGGGTCAGGCTGAGGAGCACAGAAGCAAAAGTTCTTGGAAAAGATGTTAGCTTCATAATTGATAATTATTCAGCTGACAAAATCCTTAATCATTTCAAAATTTGCAGACAATTAAATGTCTAAGGAAACAACTCAATAGATTTTCAAATGAGTAACATACAAGGTACAAACCAGCAGTATACCTACAAAACAGGCAAAAGACACAACTGTTAACATGACTTCCTAAGAGCAAGCCTGGCCAGTGGGCTATGCAGCCAAGTAAGCTAAAACCTAGAGACAAAGAAACTTGGTAAAGAAAGAAAGAGAGAGAAAGAGAGAGAGAGAGACAGAGACAGAGACAGAGAGACAGAGACAGAGAGAAGAAAAAATAATCTATACTGACAGCAAAATTTAAAAATAAATAAGAATGAATGAAATATGACATATGGACAATAAATATGATTTGGTCTTTTAAATGATGTCCAGTCACTGACACAACATGAATAAACCTTTGAAGGCATTAGACTATGTGAAAAAATTAGCCACAAAGTCAAATAATATTCAATGAAGTATTTACTATATTTAAAGACACAAGAAAAAACAGAATGTTGATGAGTGGAAAAAAAGGAGAAAATGGAACTGGTGAATTTTGTGTGTGATTAGAACAGAATTCTAGTTTCTAAAATAGAAACTAAAATCATTTAAAAAAATCTAGAATGCAACAATTTCAAGATACTTAAAACTGCAGAATACCAAATTTGGAGATTGTTAAGACGGTAAATTTTATGTCACATATTCACCACACTTTAAAAATACATGGCTTTAAAAGAATGATGCATGAAGAGAGAAGACCTGTACCATAATTTTGTTATGAAAATATGCAAATATATTATATAAATTTCTAGAAACCCAGGTCAGGATTTGCTGCCTTATCCCCAGCATACAACCTAATCCAGGAATGGTCAGACAAGATACTTTATCTGGGAGCAGTGGGCCACCCCTGTGATCCAAGACTGCAGGCAGGGACAGGAAATGTGTTAAGTCAGCCTACACAGTCAGAGAAGATATTCTAGATAAGCCATTCAGCACCATTAAACAAGAAGGAAACCTCTGGTGGGAAGAAGACACTATAGAGCAGCGTGAACCCCACAACAAAACAGAGTAAGGGCAACTATTGTACATGTAATAAAGCTAAAGGAAAAGAGAAATGGATTCTTGTTTTTGATGTGTCCTTGTATCACAGATATGAATGCTATTAAAAACTAGAACTGCAGCAGGTCAATAGTGAACCTGCTGTAAGAATCTGTCAGTTGAGCCTGTAAGCACAGCCACCTGGAGAGCTAAGCAGAGGATCACAGACATCAATGTCTGCTGTGGCTACAGAACATACTCAAGGCCAACATGAGCAACTTAGCAAGACTCTAATTACAAAATGGAAAATAAGGATTTTGTTTTAAAAGGTAATTTTTGAAAGGAGGCTGGTGTTCTCTGCCCAGCTGAATTCTTCTGCACAGTCTTCTCCAGGTCAATACCCCTGATCTTCTCCCTCCACACATCCTCCCCAAGCCCCCAGATACAGCCCAGTACCTACGTCCTGGTCTAGTCTGGTCATTTCTGTGTACTTGGCTCCCAGTGACTAGGCTTCTACCAGAACCCTGAATGCTCCCAATCTAAAGGCCCCTCCCATGTCACATCTTCCTCTCCACCCACTCAGATCCTGAACATGCTGTGCAGGTCTGGCTGTGTGAATCCACCTGATTCTACATGCCATGTATCCTTGTCAATTCCCAGCTCTACCCCAAACTCAGGTTTAGAACAAGATGCATGTTCTGTACACAGCCCAGCCCTGCCTGAGTCCACCTAAGCCACAGCCAACCTTTAGGTCCAACCTGACCTATACATCCCATGCTCTGCCCCAATCTTCCCTGTCCTTCATCAGACAGAATTAACAAAAGAAGTCGACATGTCACACGAGCATATCTCATCACAAAAACACAAACATGAAAATTAAGGCAGTGGAACAACTCCCCTGCAAGTTATTCATGAGTCCTATGGAAATGTATGTAACATTCCCGAAATACAGTATGATGACTGCAATCAAGCCAGGTCAATGGCACTGACCAGACAAAATCATAGAAGAAAACTTCCACCAAACTAAGAAAAACATTCCCAAGACATATGAAGCACACAAAATTCAAGAGATAAGACCAAAAGAAAAGCACCCAATGGCCTACCATAGTTAAAACATTAAGTATAAACATCAAGAGAATATATTAAAAGAGAAAACACACAACTCAATATATAAAGGAAAAGCCATCAGAACACCAGTGGATTTCTCAGTGGATACTCTGAAAGTCAGAGATCCTGGAGCAATGCATTTCAGTTCTAAAAGCCAGGGCAGCAAACCTAGACTAACAGACCCAGCAACACCTGCCATATTAAAGGAGAAAGGAAAATGTCCCACGATATAAACAGCCTAAAATAAGTACATCCAACAGACCAAACATAGAGATATAAGCAGCCCAAAGAAAGTTATAACTAACAGATCAAACTTGAAGAAAAAAGAGGAAAGAATATTTTTGGCTAAAGAAGGGAATGAGAATATTCTAGAGACTGTACAAAGAAAAACAGAGATATGATTACTGAAACATAAAATATGACAGAACACAACACCAAAATTCAACATGATGATTAAAATCAACACATATCTTTCAATAATAATTTTACATATGAATTGCCTCAATTCTCCAATAAATAGACACAAGAAGGTTGAATAAATCAAGAACTAAAATCCATCTATCTGTGGTCTACAAGAAACACATTTTAGCTTTAAAGACAGAAAAGAATGGATAAAGTATTCCAGTCAAATGGGACCAGGAAGCAAGTGGGCATCACTTCCTAGTATCTGACAAAAGAAACTTCAAACTGAAACTTATCAGGAGAGATAAAGAACACTTCATTCTAACCAAGGGAATAAATAAAAAAATAAGTCACTCCTATAATAAACATATATGCACTAGTTAGAGTAAGACTGGCCCCTTTAAACTCCTGGATTTGAATGTTTGGTCACCAGGGAGTGGCACTATTAGGGGGTGTGGCCTTGTTGGAGGAGGTATGTCCCTGGGGTCGGGGATTGGGGTTTCAAACCAGGCCCAGCAGTTCTCTCTTTCTGCCATCTGGGAATCCAGATGCAGAGGTTTCAAGTTACCTCTCCAGCACCTTATCTGCCTGCATGCCGCCATGCTTCCCACCACCATGATGAGATGGAACTAAACCTCTAAAATGCAAGCAAGCCCCAATTAACAACTCTCTTATAAGAGCTGCCAGGATCATGTCACAGCAAAACACTAACACGTCCACCAAACTCTAGTGCAACCAATTTCATAAAAAGTAGACTATGGGAATTAAAAACACCAGTTAATATCAGCCTACTAATAGAAGATGGTTTCAATGCCCCACTTTCTTCAATAGACAAGTCATCTGGACTAACGCAGAGAGACATCTAAATTAAATGACAACATATATCAAATGGTCTTCACGGATCTACAGAATATTTGAGCCAAACACCAAAGAATTTATATGAAAATGAAGACACAACAAAACCTGTGAGGCCATTAGGAGCAGTCCTCCAAGCTAACTTCATAGCTCTCAGTGCCTAGATTTAAAAAATCAGAAAGAACACAAGGAAATGATTTAATGAAGCAACTCAAAGATTTGGAAAAACAAGAACAAAACAAACCCAAGCCTAATAGACAGCAAGAAATTATAAATATCAGAGGTAAAAGTGAACAGAATAGAAACAAAGAAAATAACACAAAGAATTCACTCATCTGCTGGGTGTGACAGCCCTTGTTCTCAATCCCAGCACTCAGGAGGGAGAGGCAGAGGCAGGTGGATCTCTGTAAGTTGAAAGCCAGCCTGGTCTACATAGTGAGTTCCAGAACAGCCACAGCTACATAATATTTTTAAGACCTGTACTTCATTAAGCTGGAAAACCTAAAAGAAACAGATGGATTTCTAAATTCAGCCAAACCACCAAAACTAAAGCAAAAAGATAAACAACCTAAACAAACCCATAACAAATGAAAAGACTAAAACAGTAATAAAAAGTCTTTCAACTTAGAAAGAAAGAGGGAAGAGGAAGGGAGGAGAAAGACAGACAGACAGACAGACAGACAGACAGACTGGGGAGGGGGGGAGTAGTTCAGGACCAGAAAAATCCACAGCAGATTTTTATTAGACTTTAAAAAAGATCTACAGCCAGTCTTAAACTATTCAAAAAGGAAAAGAAAAGGAAAAAAAAAAGAAAGAAGGAAGGAAGGAAGGCATGCAGAAAAAGACTTTGACGAAATCCAGCATACCTTCCTGAGAAAAGACCTGGAGAGAGTACAACTAGAGGACGCTCTCTGCACCCAGGAGAAGCTACATATGATAAACTCACAGCCAATACCATCCTAAATGGAGAAGAACTTGAAGCAATCACACTTAAATCAGGAACAAGACGGGACGGCCACTATCCGCACTATTTTTCAGTATCATGCTTGAAGAACTAGCTGGAACTGTAAGGCAAGAAAAGGGATACAAATAGGAAATTAAAAAGTCAAAGTATTCCTATTTGCAGATAACACTTTACATTAAAGGTCCCAAGAATTCTATCAGAAAATTTCTAGAAATAACCAAGAATAATTCTGTAAGATACTGAATCAACTTGCAAAAATTCCATAGTTTCTCAATATAATAACAACAAACATTCAGAGGAAGAGATCATAGCTACATTCCTACTCACAATAGCCTCAAAGATGGTATCTAGGAACAAATGTAACCAAGGAGGTGAAAGACCTCTACAATGGAAAGTTTAAGCTCTGAAGAAGGATATAAAGACACTAGAAAATGGAAAGATATCCTAGGTTCATATATTGGTAGAATTAATATTATGAAAATGACCATCCTGCCAAAAGTCACTTACAGATTTAATACAATAACAATCAAAATCTCATTCTCACTCTTCACAAAAAATAGAAAAAAAAACTGCCCTAAAATTCATATGGAACTGGAAAAGACCCCAGCCAGTTAAACAAAATCATGAGCAAAAGGAACAATGTTGGAGGGATTACCAATCCAGATCTCAACTTGTTACAGAGCAGAAGGCACCATGCAAGCTCACCAGGGGAGGAAGCAACCAACAGTCCTACCCAGCCATGATGCCCAGGAACTACAACAATGACTGGCATGGCACAAAAGCCCTAGGAGTGCAATAGCAGCATGCACGCCTTGGCAGCGACCAACAGCTCTCTAATTGGATTTAAGGCTCACCCAACAAGAAGGAAACCATGCTTGGTACTGAAAACCTAGCATTCTATCCAGGGCTAATTCACAGATCATGGAGAAGAACCCACAACCACCACTTTACTAAACCAGAATAATTCATACCTACATTCTAAATATTTATCCTTAGGCCCACAGATAAGTATAGTTTTCACCCTCACCAAAGAAACATCTCTTTGCAATAGACAATGACCATTACAGAAAACCATAAGTGATCTTAATGCAGAGAACCATTGGTAAGCAGTGGTTCTTGACCATGTGGTGCCCAGTCCCATCCGATACATCTATAACACAAATCCTGAACCTAAGGAGAATCATTGAGGAGAAAGTACTCTAATACTCAGAAGAACAGAAGTTTGCTGTGAGATTATGTTTCCTAGAAATGTCTCTAATCCATGAAGTCTCATCAAAATGGCTGCCTTAACAAGACCTGAACAATAACCCCACCAGCGGACATGCTAACACAGAAGAGGGAAAGCTCATGGGACTCAGTCAAAGACAATGAACAACTTTGAGCAACCAGGGACTGCTGAGAGTGAAAAGAATGCTCTTCCCCAGGGAAGATCCCCCAACTGGTTCTCCAATATTAGGTGATTAACTCTGAGGTCATATTCATACAGGAAACATTATATACATTGTGTAGGTTCTATTTATGTATTTAGGAGAGAATTGTCTAAAACAACAACTTAAAAAAAAGGCCATGAATTTGAGAAAGAACAAGGGGAAAGGTACATGACAGAGGGCAGAGGAAAGGGTGAAATGATATAATTATAATTTTAAAAAGTAGAAAAAAGTATATGTCTTTTAAAAGCTATGATTGAGAGTATCAAAAAGGGCAGAGGAGCCTGAAGATAGCGTAGGGCACTTGCTGAGCACTTGCTCCAGGTTTAGTTCCCTAGTACTTAGGGCTAAATTTTTTTCTCTCTCATTTCTGGAATAGAAAAAAATTAAATATTTAAATAGAGAAGCATCTTTGAAAGTAAGGAAATGCTTCAGAAGAAACTCCTGAGTAAAGAACTGTCCTTTCAGGCATCATGGACATAGCCACACTAGTACCATCATTGAGGCTGCACAAAAGTTTAAAGACTAGCTTTATTTGTTTTAAGACCTTTTATCTCTTGAAGTTTCCTTCTTCTCTCCATTACCACAGCTAATATTTCAACGTGCGTGTCCATCACTCATCACCTGGACTATTAGCATTTCCTGCTGGGTCTTCCATACTTTTACCCTGCTCCACCCTAACCGTCATTCTGCAGAAAATGTTCCAATGGCTTTGCATAACCAGCTCGAATTCAAATATAAGAAAAAGGACTTGTTTTTAAAATACAATCGCACAGTAAAAAGAACAATAGGGATCACTTTTAACGACGTCAAAGATTCAGTATTCATGTTGGCTCTGTATACTAGGTTTCTTTACCCAGTCTGATTTAGCATCTGCCTCCTACAAATATTTCCACAGCAGGAAATAATCTATATAAAAAAGAGAAATTTTAAAATAAATATTTGCAGATCTATTTGTTTATCAAATCCTATAAATATGAACTAAAATATCTCACATGAATTTTCAATGGCAAGCAAAGAAATAAATTCCATTTGATCAAGAAAGTTTGCCAAAAGAATACATATCAGCCTAAGATACCTGCCTATTGTAAGAAACAATTCTGGACTCAGGTCATTGAAAATTAGTAATTTTCATGACTTATTTTAATGAATCTAAGTCTCAGCTGCTCAGAGTTAGAAACAGTTAATATAACATTTCATGGTGTCCAGAGACATGAAGAGATAGATGACAGAAAATGAAGACCGCAGAACCTATTAGAACGTTACATAACATATTGGCTTCATCATCTCATCATCGTGCAGGAGTCTCTAGAGCAGTGGTGCTCAACCTGTGGGTCATGGCCCCTTCAGGGTCGCAGATCAGGTACCCTGTGTATCAAATATTTAAAGTAGGATTCATAAAAGTAGCAAAACTGCAGTTATGAAGTAGCTGAAATAATCTTATGGTTGGGGTGACCAACATGAGGAGCTGTATGTATTAAAGGGTCGCAGTGTCAAGAAGGCTGAGGACCACTGCTCTAGAAGATACGCCTGCTAGAAACCAGGACAACTATGAACACTCTAGAAAAAAAGATCTTTTCATTTTTAATCCAAATTCTCAGTAAATTTCTAAGTCCAGCCAATTTTTCTCCTCTTACTGTTAGTCACTTTTCTAACTTCTAATTCTCATTATACTAAAATTTTTACCATAAGAAAGTCAAATGAAAATTACTCAGATATTTTTATTCAAAACTTCCAGTTATGTGTCCTAAGCTCTTTTACTCCAAAGTGAGTTCACAAACTCTGACAGATGTTTTATAACTCTGTTTAAATATTTAGGCAGTAAAAGGATGAAGGGCTTTTTTAAAGAAAAAGACAGAATGATTTCATTCTCCTCCAAAACCAGGGTGGTCTATGGGCAATTTGGGTACCAGTGGTGTTGCCGAGGGAACAAAATGAAAACAGGTGCCATCAAATTCAAATTAAAGATTTAGTTCTATTTTAAACCACCTTAAACAACGTTTCCATAAACTTTCCAACTGATACTACCAAAATCTTGACAATATTTCATGACAAGAAAAGGGCTATGAATTGTCTGCAGACCATCAAATTTTAACTGTAACAAATTTAGACTGATTGGCAACACTTCCTTTAAAAAAAAGTCTCCCATTAAAGATGCAGCATCCTTTAAAAGCTGAATGAATATATAAGGCAATTCAAATTAAGGAAACCAAGTAAGACTCTCTGAGAAAAATTTTAAAACTTAAAAACACAAAAAAAATTTAAATCTCAACCTATAAGAAAAACATGATGTAATTAGCAACATTATACTAAGCTTAACTTTTCCTCATCAGAATAATTATTGTATAATCTGTTGCTTAAATCTGATGAAATTTTCTCTACTGAAAAATAAGTAAATAATAAAACTTCTGTTTCTTATTCTGGTATTGAAAAGAATGCAAGTGCTCGTTTTTTACCTTTGAAAAGCAGTGCTTAGCCATGACATTCACACACATGTATACATGCATATAAATAAATACGAAAGATTAACCATATATATGAGTTTAAAAATAATTACATTTTAGATACTTTCTATTTTTGTTTGGTACCTTTCCCTACATTAGACTTTTAATTAGCATACATGAATACACAGATTTCACTGATATTTTCATATGTGCATATAAGTTGCTTGGATTGTTTCGTCTCCTCTATAATCTTGGTTGTTTAATACAGTATTAATGGCAAAACCACTTATTTTGTTTTTGCCTGTGAAATGAGTAAATCAGAAATTGACAAATAGATGAGACTGCATGTAAGTTAATATTCTTGCTAAGACTGACAAGAACTTCTAGAAACAGTCAAGTACCTGTTCCCGATGGAGATTTCATTTGTAGGTAGATGAAGCATGCATTGTTTGCTGTTATTCATTCAATTAGAAAATAATTTATCTTCTCAACAATTTTGACATGAAAAATTTTATGCTATTAAGTATATTCAATGGCACACTAATAAGAGCTCATTGTTCAGATTACAAATAATCATATTTGATTATCATTTGAAATATTTCAAATTTTTCAAAGTTTTATTTTTAGCAGGCCCTGGGGAGACACAAATGGGATCCTTAGTGTGAACAGAACTTCCCTGCAATGGCTTCTTTCCAGAACTTAACCACAAGGACAGTCTCATTAGCTAGTTTTCAGAAGAAAAAAAACTTAATGATTTTAGTATTAACAGATAAAATGTCTTTGAGACCCCTATTTCTAGTTAAACTCTATTACACACTATTTGCCAAAAGTAATAAAGACGGAATCTCGTTCAGATCTGGACTTGTGTGTGCGTGCTGTACAAAGGTGACCAGGGTAAGACCCTCTGTAGTGGCGTCACCTCAGTCCCCGGCAGTCCCTGTGTGGAATTACAGTCACCGTGCTGGTCCACCACTTACTTTGAAAGTGATTAATCAAAGCCAGAGAAAGCCAACCATCAACTGAAGTAGGTTTCGAATTTCCTTTGCAGAGACATGTCAAAAAAAAGATGAGTCAATTTTACTGTAATTACAACATCATTTAAAAATATGAAGTGTTTTCTATTTACTTCCAATTAAATGTCAATTGTACCCAGCTTTCCAACTGTTGCTGCTATTTGATTATACATGCAAAATTAATATTTTCTTATAATCTAACAAATGAATTTAAAAGTAAGTGTTCTATTATTCTACTAGGTATACAATATTCTACAACTTATTTTAAACTAAAGAGTTTGATAACTAATAAACTTATAAACTACAAATTAGTTTCAAATCTTATTTACCCTTTAAGCAATGAATGTAGTCAATGTCTAGAATAGATGCCAACATTTAATCCTTCAGATTTTAGAAATCTTACCATTTTATTTAATGGTCATATTTGTCAACAGACATACCACCATACCACTCTATGCATGCCTAATCGCATCAATTCTGACACTTACTAGCTCTCTCATAAAAGCAAAATGTATATTTATATATACATATACAGATTTATAACTATAAATTGCTTTGCCGGAAGTGTTCTGTGAGCTACTATACGAACATAATACTTAGCCTACAAAAATCCCCTTAGATGATTTTCAGTAGGCGTGTGTGTGCGTGTGTGTGCAAGCATAGGTGCTGTTTGCTTGCTGTAGACACTTTGCATATTACATTATCTGAGGAAATTTCCCGTCTACAAGTCATGTCACTCTGTTTCTAAAGCACTAGCAGACAGAAGAGCTGTGAGTTCTATCACTCCCGCACTCAAAGTGCAGAGCTAAGTAAAGCCTATAAAATAAGCTCTTAAACGTTTGCATTTCTGTATTTCCTGTGTGTGTGCATGCACAGGTGTGTCACTATGTGACTGTGGAAGTCAGAGAACAACCTGCAGGGCTTGAGTCTCTGATTCCATATGGGCTCTAGGGAAGGAACTTACGCCAGAGCACAAGCACATTTACCTCACCAAACCTGAAATAAATGTTGTTTCTCTCAAAGGTCTTTAAAAAAAAATTTCCTCAACAAATTAAAAGTAGTCTTTTCTATTATCCAAGTCATATAATTTTTCACTTTTTTAAAAATTGTTTTCTTTTAGTTCTTTTTTATTTATTTTTAAAACAATCTTTTCTCATTTTACATACTAATCCTGGTTCCCACTCCCTCCCCCACTCCACTACTCAGAGAAGGTAAGGCCTTCCATGGGGAGTCAACACAGTCTGGTACATCACTTTGAGGCAGGACCAAGACCTTCCCCCTATATCTATACTGAGCATAGTATCCCTCCAAAGAGAATGGGCTTCAAAAAGTCAGTTCAAGTACTAGAGATAAGTCCTGGTCCCACTGCCAGTGGCCCCACAGACTGCCCCAGCCACACAACTGTCATCCACCTTCAGAGGGCCTAGTTTGGTCCTATGCAGGTTCCCCTGCTGTCAGTCCAGAGTCAGTGAGCTCCCACTAACTCAGGTCAGCTGTTTCTGTGGGTTTCCCCTCATGGTCTTGACATCTTTGTTTTTTAATTACCAAATTTCTCTCTTTCTTCTCTCCAAATCCTCCCATGTACACCTCTCTATCTTCGTTACTGAATATATATATATATACTTGTATATACACATATATTACCTGTTGAGCCCATATAATGCTACTTCTCCAGGCATGCTTTCTGCTCTTCGTCGGGGAGGATGACTTCTGCACTCCCAGCTTTACCCACACACCAAATACTTTAAGAGCAGAGGGTTATTTAAATTATGTGGCAATACAATAATTCACTGAGAATTCTGGGGAAATGGCCAATTTTGGTACATTCTGGTCATCAAGTTATTGCTTGCTACAGTTTTATTTGTTTGTTCGTTTGGTTTGGTTGGTTTTTCGAGAAGGGATTTCTGTGTAGCTCCAGCTGCCTTGGAACTTGCTTTGTACACCAGGTTGGACTTGAACTCACAGAGACCCACCTGCCTCTGCCTCCCAAGTGCTGGAATTAAAGGTGTGCATCACCACCAGAAACATGTTTCAAAACACTTTATAGAAGTGTAAATTTTTCACCAAGAACCCTTATGATTATTTTGAAATGTTTTAGAGGTTTTAAAAAGAGGCTACCATCTTTATATGCTTCTTCTAAGGGTGACACATTATTGATTTGTGGTGGTATTTAGTTTCATAAATATCAACACAAACAGAAATAAGTCTGTGGCTGATGTTTAGTGCTACATATTTTATTTATAGCCTCTAAACATTCTTATATCCCAGACATCCAGTTTTATGACTTCAATCTTTCCAGATACCTCATATGTCAAAAATGAGAAGAACTGGGTTGGCCTAGGACAAGAAAAATTTAAAAGATCATAGAACTATAATGTAAATGCTCACTGTTCTTTAAGAAAGGAAATAAAGACAGGGAAAACAAACAAATAGTAATCCATACACCAAACGCTGAAACATTTCCTCTATGGTCTACGGGAATGTGTTACTAAATAAAACACCACAATTAGTTCCCATACATGGCAGTCAAAAGATAAGGTCTGAAAATACTTTACCCCAAACAAAACAGATTAAAAGAAATTATGAGACACTTCTAATGGATCAAAAGAAAACCTATGAAATACCCCAAAAGCAAGAAAATAATTCATATTTTCTATTTCATTGCTTTATATACATTATACAAGTATAAAGAGATGGTTCTTTTCTTTTCTCAATTATATTGACGATCCTAAAATCGGCATTAAGTGTATTATAACATATCTGCTTGGAACAACATATTCCAAATGTACATTTGTGAATAACAAAAAAGAAAGCTGTTGTCAATTTTAATATTATACTAAATTACTGAATAAACTGCCAAATTTTTATATTGAAATCAGCCAAAGAATGGGCACAACACATTAACTACACTGGTTCAAAAGCATAGATTTAAGTCAATCTCCTTAAAATAAGTGTTTAGCAAGTAAGGGAAAATATACATAAGTGCTATATGAATATAGTTACATAAACTATTTAGTTTGTGGAAAACAAAACGTTCAGCAAATTCTCTATCATACATTCCAAAATGTTCTTAGCCTTGCACTGTGTGATCTGTGAGAGAAATACTGAAGATTATATCATAATAAAGAGTAGCCATGTCCTCTTCTTCAGCACAAGCAAACCACCTTCCCTCCCATATCCACAGAGATGCCTCACCCAAACACAAGGGTCTTCTGGGATCTCATGGGCCCTGCAATTCTAAATGCAACTTCTCTCCATTGTCCAAACTGACCTTAAGCTCAGTTCTCTTGCCTCTACCCCTCCAGCAGCTAGAAGTACAGGCACACATTGAATGGCACTAAGGTCCACAAGCCCTTGAAAGAAACAACATATTCTATATGCCTTCTTATCCTGTCCCTCAGGAGACAGTCTCCTCTCCAACAGGAGAGGTTGGTGAGCTATAGGGAGATTATAGTGGTCCCTCAAAAACACTAACACAGTTGCCATGCAGTCCATGAATTCTACTTTGGGGCACATACACTGAAGAATGAGAAGAGAGACTCAAAATACTCAGACACCTGCACTCTCATGTCTGTGGCAGCATTATCCCAAACAATGAAAACTATCATAAGAATATAAGTGTCTACCAATAAGGAATGGATAAATGAGAGAGAAAAGAGGAGAGAGAAGGGGGACACTAGTTAATTAAGAGAATGAGATTCCAATATATGGAACAATATGGACAGCCTACAAAACACTAGTCAATGCAAAAGAATCCAGAACACCCATCCTATAAAAATGGGCATATATTGTATGACTTTACTTGTATAAGGTACCAAGAAGAGTCAAATCTCTAGAGAAGGGTGGCTACTCAATGTCAGATGGACAAAGTAACAGGAAGTTATTTAAGTTTTGAAGTTGAGGTGAGAATGATGAGAAGTTCAGGTGAACAAGGATGAATTCAGAATAACAAAAATGGGGCTGGAAAGATGGCTCATGAGAAAAGTCCTTTGTTGCCTAAGCATGAGGACCTAAGTTAGGATCCCTAGTACCCACATAAGAAAGCCAGGCATGTTGGTACACACCTGTAGCCCAGCTCAAGCAGATCCCAGCAGCTCACTAGCCAGTCAGCCTAGCTGGAACAGAAATGTTCAGGTTCACAAGAGACCTCATCTCAAAATCTAGAGTGGAGAAGGATAGAAGCCAGCACAGGACTTCAACCTTGGGCTGACCACATGTGCTGACATGCAAACCTGTACACATGTGCATACAGGAACACCCACACATGCTGGCATACATACCTGTACACATATGCATA
>LOJH01011189.1:0-24692 GCA_001685095.1 Ellobius talpinus
CTTTATTAACCAATAAAAGTAACACATAGACAGATGACCCTCCTCCATCAGTTTCCCACCACCTCTGGCTCTTTTGATATATATGCCTCCTCTTCCACAGGGTTCCCTGAGCTCTGAGAGGAGGGAGTTGATGAAGATATCCCATTTAGAACTGACTGTTCCAAGGTCTCTCACTCTGCACATTGTTTGACTGTGGATCTCTGATATTGTATAAGGCACGTAGCACGGCTGTGTGGTGTGTTTTCAAACACATTTACCTTTCACAGAGAAGCATGGAGAGGTACATTGGCTACTGATCTGGGGGTTCTTCTTTTAGTGGCACAGGTCCAAGTGGGGCAGGAGGTTTGTGGGGTTAACTCAGCAGACTGCTACATCATCTTGCAATGAGCTGTCCACACCAATCTCCAAAGAAAACAGCAAGTCACTCTGCCCTGAAACCCCTAACAACACCCCTGGTAACTTTCCTCTAGAGGTCAGACAAGTCTTGACACTTGTCCTGCGCCTTGTTTGTTTATTTGTTTTTCCTATTAATCTATTTATTTTACATCTTGTCCAAGGTCTACCTCCATCATTGCCTCCCAGGCCCTCTCCCCCATCCCCTCTTTTGCCCCTCAATACCCTCCTCTTCTGTCTTACTCCAGGAAAGGGCACATCGCCTATGAGTATCAATAAAACATGGCATATCAAGTTGCAGTAAGACTAAGCACCTCCCCATTTACTAAGCCTGGACAAGGCAACCCAGTATGAGGAGTAGAGTCCTAAAAGCTGGTAAAAGATTCGAAGACAGCCCCTGTTCCTACTGTTAGGTGTCCCACAAGAGGATCGAGTTACACAACCATAACATATATATATAGTGCCTAGGGCAATCTCATGCAGACTCCCTAGTTGTTGGTTCAGTCTCTGCAAGTCCCTATGAGCCCAGGTTAGCTATCGTGTGAGCCTTTCCATGGTATCCTTGAGCCCTCCGGCTCCTACACTCCTTTCTCCTCCTCCGCAGGATTCCTGAACTCCACCTAATGTTTAGCTGTGGGTCTCTGCATCTGCCTCCATCAGCTGCTGGATGGCACCTCTCTGATGACAACTGGGCCAGGCACCAATCTTTTCATAGGAGACAGCCAGTTCAGGCTACTTATCCACTATTGCTAGGAATCTAGCCTGTGGTCTTTGCCAGATCCCCCTGAATCAGTCCGACCCCAAAATGACCCCCTTCCAGCAGTATCCCTCAGTACTCTTCTTCTCTGTGTTCCCCACAACCTTATGTCCCATCCCTACGTACCCTCAGTCCACTCATGAAATCTCTTCTATTTCCCCTTCCAAGGGAGATCTGGGTGCACCTCCCCCCCCACCCCGCGATGATCTCTCCTTGTTACCTAGTCTCGATCCAGGCAGGGTCACTTTGAATATGTTCAGAATAAACACCAAATGAGTTTTGAGCAGCTCAGAGAGTAGAACCGTGGCTAGTCAGTTGCATTGGTTGGTCCCTGCCACAGATGGCGTGCTTGTCACTGCTGGCACCAGACTGATGGCTTAAACCAATAGGGGCCGATCAGTTTCCAGGGTTCTATCTGTCATCTTACTAGCTGCAATTAATTAATTAATTAATCAATCAATTAATTAATTAATTAATTAGTGTGTGTGTTGGGGTGGGGGAACAGGCAATAAAAAAGAAGAAAAGAAAAAAAAAGAATCCCAACCAACCTGGCAAGATAAAAAGAGAGAGAAGCAACTCTGTTGCTGAGTTGGCTCAGATAAAGCATGGGGCAAATGCTGGCCATTGTACCTGTAAAGGGCCAGGCCCCTGCTGCCAGGCTGGCTCCCTGAAGGCATGAAGAAGGGAGCAATGACCAGAGGAAGCAGCAGTCAGGGACCAGGACCAGGTGTAGGACCAGGGACTATTAGCTGGAGCTACCTGTAGATTTTTCTGGATTCTTTAGCATCTCTTGAAGTAAGATTAACTTGATGCTGATTAAAGCTGAAAACCCCCGCCAGCTTAGCATGCTGAGTGCCTGACTCTAGGGCTCCTGAACAAATTGTTTTCCCTTTTCATGCCGATCCTTGTGAACTCTGGCTCAGCCTAGGTTGCCCATGGGGACAGGGCTGGAAACGGAAGCCCAGGTTTCCTCTTGACACATAGCTGTCAGAGCCATCTCCAAGCATCCCAGCAGGAGGGAGACAAAAAGCTTTCTCATCCTAGGAGTTGGTGTCGGAATATGCAAATGAACCGAAGAATCTTCAGCCTGGGATGAGTTCAAAACCAAGGCCAGGGAGTACCTGCCTCTCCTATGTGCTTTCTGTAAGTGCATTTCTGCCACTCCTCTGTGAGGCGGTGAGGCGCTAAGTTGCCAGGATTTGTAAGACAGGCACTAGGGTACAGCGAGCAGCAGCAACTGGCCCATGGTCACACAGGTGGCTGTGGACATGGTTTCCAGCCTCCTGAGTCTCAGCAGGATGCCTACAGACAATGTGGTGCTGGGTAGAGCAACAGAAACACAGTTCTTCGATTAAAAATGTTCCTCGCTGGGTAATGATGGCACAATCTTTAATCCCAGCACTTGGGAGGCTGAGGCAGGCAGGTCTCTGTGAGTTCGAGGCCAGCCTGGTCTACAGAATCAGTTCCAGGACAGCCAGGGCTACACAGAGAAACCCCTCTCTCGAAAAACAGAAACCAAAAACAAAAAACCAAAAAGACCTCAGATTAGGCTTGAGGGCAGGGAAGATGTGTCTTGTGAGCATGAGGACCTGAGTTTGAGTCTCATAACCCATAATTCATGTTTAAGAAATAAGTAAACAAACAAAAGCCCATCGTGGTGGAGAGTGCTTGCAATCCTGTAACAGGAGAGGCAGAGACAGATATCCCCCTTGACCTCACTAGCCAGCCAGAATTGCATACCTGCCCTGGCATTCTGGTAACTCTGGGGATCATTTTGTGAGCAATACTTTAAGACAGAAAGCAAAATACATTTAAGTATCAAAGAAAGCAAGGACTCTGAAATACAATGGTAAAAATATTTAAGGGTGAGGTGAGGTAAGATACTTGCTTCATGACTAATCTGACATACAAGAAATAATCCCAACAGTTCTAACGACTACTGTAATTCCGGGTGGCGAGGAGATAACTAATATTTTGAGATTTCCGCAAAACAGCAAGGTAATGTGGAAATATCTGTCATTTTAGTCGGTGGCCAGGTCACAAGCAATTGTCACCATCGGTTTGTTGTATATATTATTATTAAAGGGAATGCTACGGTCCTGCTTTGTGATTCTTTTTTCTTTCTTTTCAAGTTCCTTGACTCTCTTGACTTCCTCCTGCACGTCAACTCACAAGGAGAAGTGCCCTGCAGGTCTTGGAGGGGGAAGGAACTTTCTCAGGGTTGCACAGGGTTACTGAGCTGATTCAGCTAATCACCTTTTCTTCCTGTCTCCTGGATCCTACAGCCCCATTGAGGAAATCTGGTTCCACTAAGACTCTTCCTTTTGAATTCATCCCAGTTGAGTTGAGTTTTTTCCTAGTTGCCTTCCCTCCTATAGATTTTTGGTGGCCTGGGGAGTGCTGATCCCTTCCCTGGGCCTGGTGGGCTCCTAGACACCTAGACACTCTCCTTGAACAGACTTCACTTGTGGACTTCACCCACAGCTCTGGGCTCCTCATGCGTCATTTGTCATTGTGGCGAGTGAGTCTCTATTTCTGTGAGACTGTTAACACAGTTAATAGTGTGTTGCTCTAGCTTGTGAATGCATGATGCAGCACTCTGCCTCGTTGGCTCACCTTTGAGTCCCCACCACCTCACCGCCTGGCCCAGGGCCCATGCTCAGTATCTGCAGAATGAGTAAATAAGAATGAGTGCATTGTAGTCCGGAGATGAAGTCTACTTCCTCATTAAGCTGACAGACTTCCTTGGTCCTCCTGTCTCCTCCATTATTCTTTAACCACCCATTAGCTCCAGTCTTTCCTGCTGTTTAGTAGATGGGTCCCTTTGTCTCTCCGGCCTTTGGATCATCTTTCTTTCTCTCCTCTGAATCTCCTCCAATTTTTTCAAATGCTATTTCTACTTTGAACTTCCAGGGCTGAATGTTCTGGGAAATATCTGTTGGATGTGTTGGGAGACGGTATGAAGCACAAAGGCTGGCTCACTTCCAAAGCCATGTGTCTGGTCTGCCGCAAGGTAGAACCCTACAGGGTTTCCACCAATCCCACCATTCCTATCCTTCTTTAGGAATGAGCTGAGAGACAGGAAACAAATGTTTAGGCTGGGCAGTCGACAGGTGTCAATCTCAGTGTCTACGATGCTTCCCTGCAAACAGTCTTTCTTCACAAGGACATCTCGTTTACCGCCCCTTCCTCCTGCAAAGGAAGGCGTTTGGCTTCCGTTCCAGAGCTTTTAAACTGACATTTGAGCTGCGGGGTTTACCTCATCTCACTCTGTTGGCGTTATTAGGGTGAGCCTATAGTGGGGGCTCCTTGGTCTGTGTATGGGGCACTCCCCACACCAGCTAACTTTAGCCTAGTCTAAACATTAGCGTAGTTTTTCTCTGCTCTCTTGTTTGATATTTAGATCAATAATGCAGAAGAACAGAGTACCATCCGGCCATCTGAGTTCCCAGCTACTAAGGACTCCCTGAAACCTTCCAAGACGAACACATTTTATTGAATTCCTTGCTTTGAGCAATTTGGCTTGCTTTAGAGGATCGCCTCTTGGAGGGTGATGAAAACAGTAATGTACTGTAGAGGGGCTTCATTTGAAGCAGCTTTGAAACCCGTTCTAAAGGGTGCCTACTACATCAGTGGGTGATTGGAACACTCAACAGAAAGGCATGTTCCGAAGTAGCTTTGGAGCTGAGGACCCTGGTTTGGTGTGTATTCTCGCTTCTCCTTACACCTGAATAAATGAAGGTGATGCAGGTATAGGAAAACTTCAAGTAATAGCTGCATCAACTGTCTTCTGTCTGTACGAACTGCCCCAAAGGCTGAACTGATCATGCTTGGTCATAGTCTCATCAGCGCATAAAATTCCAACGGTTTGCATGGTGAAAGGGTCTGAGGAATTACAGCAGCTAGGGCTCAATCGTACTGCTCTGTGACCTCCAGGGAGTAATATTCCTTACGTCTTCTGTCCTAGTTTCTCCTCTGTAAATGTAGATACTATTACTCCCCTCCAAGGATTACTATGAGCATTAAATGAAGTAAGCGATGTGAAATCCTTAGTACCACACTAAATACAGCAGTAAACACTCATTTAGATGGAGCCGTTGTCAACACCCAATGCTTCATCACCAGACTCTGGCTTACTACACAGTATACTGCGTGCAGTAACACCCAGAGTCCCAGCTCATTTCAGCATCTACCCCATAGAATGGACACTGTTTCTACACCTTGGCCAAGGAGGTGGTGGCAAGGGGTGAGGTGAAGTGGTAGGTATGGTGGCTGGGAGAGCCATCTCATAAGGTGGGTCTTCTGGCCTCAGCGGAGGTGGCTTTCTCTGCCTAGAACTTTGCTTGGTCTTTCTCATACAGGGATCTTCAAGGTCGTTGCACAAGGTGCTGCATTTCCTAGCTGTGGCCGTTCAACACAGAATGGGATTCAGGCGGCAAGCATAGCTGTCTAACTTGGTTTATTAAGAAGCGGGGAGTACTGAGGAGACAGTGGGTACTGAAGGTGTGATCTTCAGGGAAGCATCAGTCTTAGGTGCCACCTCCCCTTAATAATCTGCTCTGCTAGTGATGTCTGCTAACATTCGGCACCCTGGCAGACAGAGCGTGCGGGCACTCTCAAGAACACCCCAGCGGAGACAGCCTCTGACATGTGTGATTTTGAATGAGTCCCCATTTAAAATGTCTATGGTCTGAGAATTTCATTTTATTTCTTTATATTTAGTTTTTAAGAGCAGACTGTGTGATGTGGTACCTCTGAGAGAAGCCGTGGGAAGAGGCCGTGGACTGGGAGGAGTCTGCCAGAAATAGACATGAACAGAATGGGAGAGCAAGAGGGAGAAGGGACAGGCAGGCAGGCAGGAGAAAGGTTACTGAGGTCACTGCTGTGAGTCTTCTGGACCTCCCAGGAAGCACACAGAATGCCTCCAGACTTCTCCTCAGGTGGCAGGGAGCTGGAGGGTTTGCCTCCAGGTTTCTTGTTTCCCAGAGGCTGAGGTGGCTTTCCTGCAGAAAAGCCACTCGACTTGAAGGCAGTGGGAGCTGCCATAGAGTTGGCCAAAACTCTGAGATGGGAAACGGTAAGGTGGAGGCGGGAGGGGAGTCTGAGCTCTATGGTCCAGCCCAGTTTGTGCCAACTAAGTTGGAAGTGGACCCCCGGGAGATGTCACAGGGCACTGACTGCAAAGGGAAGAGGATGGTCTGCCTGGGGCGGGGAAGCGCGCAGAACAAAAGTCACATGACATTAAACAGATGTGAAAGGGAATTTGCGCGTGAACCACCCATGAATTAATAGCTTTTGCTAATTGCTCCTGTTAGATTGGAAAGAGCTGGCTTACCGTTCTTAACCAATATTCACTCGGCTATATTCAACAGGCTGGAAGGATCCTGCTCAGGGGTTGGGGCAGCTGTTATGAGCACTTGCTGGTCTTCTAGAAGACTCGGGGTCATTTCTCAGTACCTCATAGTGGGTGGCCCACAGCTCTAGATTGACAGCCACTTCTGACCTCCAAGGACACTGTGCACTCTGGTGTACATACATACACGTAGTTACATACACATAAAATAATAAGTAAGTAATTTAAAGATCATAGCCTAGCTCAGAGGTAGGAATTGTTTGTCTATGAGATGTAATGCCAAAGCTCTCGGAGGGGGGGTGTTCAAACTGCTTTCTTATTTGCCCCACAGTTTCTTAAAACCCTTGGATTGTATATCCACTCCAGACATTGGGATTGTATATCTACTCCAGACATTGGGATTGTATTCCCACTCCAGACATTGGGATTGTATATCCACTCCAGACATTGGGATTGTATATCCTCTCCAGACATTGGGATTGTATATCCTCTCCAGACATTGCGATTGTATATTCACTGCACACATTGGGATTGTATATCCACTCCAGACATTGGGATTGTATATCCCATCAATTCCAGACACTGGGATTATACATCTACTCCAGACATTGGGATTGTCCACTGTTAATTTTCACAGTCATTCATTATCAAAAGAACTATTCCTGGGGCTAGGAACTGAGCATGGGACGAAGATGGTATAAATTAGGGGACTAGGGATGGGAACTGATATTCTTAGAGAGTATCTACCGTCATTCAAAGGTGGAATATACACATGTGAAGAGCTTTACCATAAAATAACAACTGAATGAAGGCAACTGAATTAGACTGGTGTGAAGGGAACCTGAAGGGTTTCAGAAGGCTGGAGTTGCCAGGAAAGGCTGTAGGGCAGAGTGAGTTTTGACCCAACACTTGAACAGTTTCTATTGTTTCTGGTTTCTTTCTCCAAGTCCACAGATACTTGTATTTCATTTTATTCCTTTTTTAGCCATAAAACCTTCTTGAGGCACAAGAAAGAAAACCAACAACTTAGCAATGATGGCCATGTGATGATCCCAAACATTTAAAGGAAAGGAAACAAATCAACCTGGACCCAGTGGCCATCAAACTGCTGGCTTGCCTGGAGGCTGTTCATGAATTATCAACAGCTGCTAATCATTCCGAATTGATATTTATCATAGGTATATTTTACAAGATGAATTCTGTCACCAGCACTGGCGGCTTCTCACCAAGTCCCACCAGCAGCTGCAAATGTTCATTAATAATATTTTGTTTGGGCTCCCCCTCGCCACTTTCCATCGTCCTCCATCAGAAGCCTGAGCTGAATTATCACAAAGTGGTACTTACAAAGGCAACTTGGAAACTTTAAATGAAAACAGATGTTGAGAGATGCGGTTATCCCAGACATGCTACAATAAATAGCATTAACAGTTCTAAGTGACAGGTTTCTGGATTGGACTGCAAGGAGCTCACATTTACAATTAAATGAGGCCCTGATCCTTTGCAACCCTGGATTCTACAGGTGACTTGGTGGTGACAGTCCTTTCTTAGTGTTTCAATTTTAGTGCGGCCGTGAAGTGAGCGAGGCAGGGATTGGACGGGCAAGCACTGAGAAAGGTGTTAGTGCCAGAAGCACTCTTTGTCTAACTGTCTGGATGCAAAAACTAACTTAGCATAGCAGCTGAATGTGTGAGCTCTTGAAATGATTTCTTCCCAAACTGCACATTTCCTGTGCCAAGTGGCAGCCTCGCTGTTTATGTCACGATGTCTGGATATCTCGTCTCCTCACATTTTCTCATCCCTGGTTCTTTATAGAGAAATTGGAGGAAATACCATGTTATAATAACCGGAATATTGGTTAATAGACAAAGATGGTCTATGAAAGCCTTCATATATTAGAGGACCACTTTGGATGTGATTACCCAGTTGTTACAGATGCTGAACCCCAGCACATTAGTTAGCAGGATGGACTTTGGGTAAGTTGAATCTGGCACTGCTCTTATTCCCTCTCTGATTGAAAGTGAGATGATATTTATGAATATGCCTCTTCGTCTGTGTTGGTGAGATCTGAGCAGTGTCATTGACCTTTGATTCCTAGGTAAGAATCCAACCACTGTCAGGAGACTTACTGATAGTCCCTGCTGTAGGCATGCTTTTGAGATCACCAGCATCCCACCTCGAACTCCTGTGAGCTCGCCTTCACCAAAGAGCTGCTCTAAGAAGAGGGTGATGGACACCAAAATGCTGGTGAATTAAGCCAGAGTCCAGTTGTTTTGGAGGATTTGATCAACACTTGTTAAACTTCGATCTTTCTCACTCTCACTCTTTCTCCATTCTTTCCTTACTCCTCTCTCCCTCCTTCCCTCCTGACCTGCGCTGAATAGCCGCCTGTGCTAGCCAGGTGACTTTTGCACAGTCTGAATATGTTCTTTCAAACCCTGTTCTTCAAGTAAATAGTAACAGTCCATCCTGAGAGTACCAAGACACCTTAAATACAATAAGCACAACCCTTCCTGGTTGATTCAGTGATTATGTACTGTATCCCCAAATCATTTCTACCTCAAACTTGCAAGTTGGCAAGGGGCTACACACACACACACACACACAAATCCAGAAACATTTAATTTTTTTGTTTTTTTGACTGCTTTTGAAATGTTGTGGGCATGTAGTATTTACTGGGATGATTCTAATACCCTCCCTCCTATTAACACACTGATTTGAGTTATAAATCAATTTGAGGTGGTGGCTTGACATAAGAGATGAGCAACGACCAGTGAATAACTCATTTTATGTCTGAGCACCTGAAAATGTCTTTTTATTTATAAACCATTGTTAGAAACTGGACAACAAATAGTTGTTAAAGCCTCTCTCTCTCCCTCTCTCTCTCTTTCTCTCTCTCTCCTTCCCTCTCTCTCTATCATCTATCTATCTAACATCTATCTATCTATCTATCTATCTATCTATCNCTATCTATCTATCTATCTATCTACCTATCATCTATCTACCTATCATCTATCTATCATCATCATCAACATATCTCTAATAGATGTATATATAATCTATTATCTAGCCATGTCAACATTTTGTGTGTGCATCTGTGTATACAGTGTGTGTGTGCGTATGTGTATGTGTGTGTGCAGGACAGAGGACAACTTTGAGTGTCTTCCTCTTTTGGTTTTCATCTTATTTTCTGGGGAAGGGTCTCTCACTGAACTTAAGACTCTAATTTAGCCAGTGATTGCAGAAATCCCCCTTTATTCTCCTTCTTCTCCACCAGTGCAGGGGTTATAGGTGTGTCACCATACCCAGATTTTATGTGGGTGTAGGACATCTGAACCAAGGTCCTCAAGTTTGCACAGGAAGCCCTTTACCCACTGTTCCATCTGCCCAGTCCCATGTCGCACCTTTTGATAGCGCCACACAACATTGTTATCTGCAGTTCACATTCTAGAACCTACCATGTTATAAAAACGTCACCCCAAACAAAATCTCATAATGCTTTAGAATTTACAACGTTCTATGGGACCACATTCAAGACTGTCTTCACCCACACACAGTCTACACGCCAAGGCTGACCATAGCTGACTGTTGAAGTAATTTCTCCTTATATTATTATATGTCATGGGCTTCATACTACTTATGCCTTGGACTCTCTAAAAAAATTCAACAATTTCCCTATCAAGCATTTCCACAGCTTTTAAGATAAGGAAATGAGCTATCTGTCCCACATGAGAGTCCGAATAGAACAATGGGGTCACGTTATCCCTTGCCCCCCCCCGCACACATAAGTGAGTCACTCCTGGCGCGTGCACTGTGAGCAGATGCATCTCCTTTCAACTCAGTGTTGTGCTAAATGTGTGTAACCAGTATTTGCTAATGTAAGGCCAAGGGTCAGAACAAGTTTCGTTTGAAAAAGAAGCTCGCGCAATGAGTACATGCGTGGGAGCTAAATGTTATGGACAAAATAAACGAACGTGAAAACTGTCTTTGTTTTTAACATAAACCTGTTCCCTGAAGGAGACCCCTAGGAAGGACCCACATGTAGGCAGCTTGCTCCCTCTCCAGGCAGAAGAGACTCTCCCCCAGAAGGTGTGAGGCAGGAGTGAATACCAAGACAGTGGGTTCCTTGAACATTCAAAGCTGCTCTGAGACAGAGTGCTAGCTAGCTTCACCCTTGAGTACAAGTAAGTGTGAGGTGCCACTGTGTTGCAAACGCATGCCCCCTGGGGGGCTTCAAAGTCCTCTCCTCCCAGAGGTGGCACTGAGCAAGCAGGCTGAGAACATCTTAATGAGCAGAGTGGATTCGGAAAGGGTCTACACGGCCCAGGAGGCCGCCTCGTGAACAGAGAGCCATGCCTCTGTGATCTGGACTCCATCTCTTTGCTGGTATTCTTTGAGGACCCAAGGGAGCATGATTTTGTGTTTCTGTTTGGTGCACAGACAGCAAATTCCTTTTACTGTGGATTTGTTCAAGTAGACCTCACTGCGGTGTGGCTCCAGCTAAGTTAAAATAATGGCAAAGCTTTGTGGTGAAGCCATCCTAGGCAGAGAGTCCCACGTTTCAGGCTGCCACGCCACCTTTAAATCAACGGAATGTGCCGCTCTACAGCCGTCCGCTGACTCCTCTCACCGCTGTTATCCTCATAATAGGATCATTCGCATTCTCTTATCTGGTCTCCTAGATGCTCCGTTGCAACTGTTTCAAACAGAAGTGATTTGTCACACAGCGGCACCCTCCCGGCTGCCCACAGCACAGCCAGCTTGCTTTAATGGGGTCCTATCTTTACCTTTCCTCAAGTAAGTGCTTTATTTACAGAGGTAATGACCCCCTTGGAAGGATGGGCAGGGACCCCCACGTATAACAAAACCACACGCATGCAAAGGTAAGTTGAAACAATTTATGGCTCTGGATTCAGGGGGACCAGTTTGCCCACCGTGGGTCTGCCGGAACAACGTCCCGTTGGCAGAGAGAGACCCGTGTGTGGATGTTTCTGCCAGTACAGTGTTTGCTGTGTTAGCCGACTGCGCCGCTCCTTGCGCACTCGTGAGTGGCCCCCATTTAATCACCACCCTCTGAAGAGCGGCAGCCTTCCATTCTGACGGCCCTGGGATGAGAGTCATGAGGGCGTTTCCTCCCACAGAAGAAGCGTGCACATTGGGATTGCTTTATGATGACAGCTGGGGACACGATAACACGTGGGAGAATGTCTGACCTTGCACCTTTAGCCCCGGAGCCCCACATGTCTCCAGGTGACGGACAGACCAAGGGACACATGGGGCTTCCTGTAGTTGCCTAGCAAACCCTGATTTGAAGTCATACAAAGACAGCCCCGTCTCTGAGTCTCACATTTCTCTTTGCTCATTGTTTTTACAGGTCTGATTAGGTCTTACCTGCCTGAAAATGAGATCTGGCCTAGATCTGCCTCTGGAGCTGTGAGGAAGAATTAACACCCTGCTGCTTCTTAAGGCTTTATTCATTGGAAGTCTGCTTTCTCTCCTAGCATTTGGGGCTACACTTTTTCTGTAATTTAAAATCGCATGTGTATGTGCATTTCTGTATACACCTGTGTGGGGGATGCAGGACAGAGGTCAACACTAACTAGACATTCTTCCTCAGTCACCTTGTTTTTTGAGACAGGGTCTCTCACTGAACCTCAGGCTAACATCAGGCTCGTCAGCAAGCTTCAGGAAACCTGTCTCCAACTCTGCAGAGCTGGGATTACAGGTGTGTATTACCATGCCTGGCTTTTGGTAAAAGTGGGTGGATGGGGCAGAGGGGGATTTGAACTCAGGCCCTAATGTTTGCATGGCAAGCTCTTTACTGAGTCATCACCCCAGCCCCTTTTTCTGGAAATTTCGAAAGCATTCAACATCTATGCCTCTAAATGCATTCACCTAAATACATAAGTGTTCAGGAGAAAGTTTGTCTTCTATCCATTCTTGTTTCTACTGTGTAATTATGCATGCAACCCTCTAATTCCAGGGCCATAGCCTAGGACCTTGGGATCCCAGTTCTTGACCAGCAAATAACAGGCTGGGGACAGACATCACCAAAATTCATATAACCCAGAAATTAGGTAGGATTTGATTTGATTTGTTAGTTACAAAATGGGTCTTCCTCTATAGCCTGGAATGGCCTGGAACTCACTGTATAGCCCTGGCAAGACTTGAACTCATGACAATCGTTTTGCATCTCTATCCATAGGGCTAGGACTATAGGTGTGAACTACCAGACCTGCTTTTTGATTTCCTTTGAGAATGTACCTTTCAAATGAGTGCAGCTACCAGAATGACTGGGACTGAGAACTGATCTATGGAGATTTCTTTCTCTTTTAGAAGTCCTGAGATTCTTCTCTACCAGGCTCTGGCCTTTTGCTGGGAGAAAGAACAACTAAGAGATACTGTAGGTCATCTTAGTATTTGCTTCTGAGGAAAATTAGAAATGACACTGCCCAGGAGCATATAAACATCGTTACTAGGTACTGGAGCATTGAGAACACTGTTACTAAGTACTGGAGCATTAAGAACACTGTTACTAAGTACTGGAACATAAGAACATCATTACTAAGTACTGAAGCATTAAGGATACTGTTACTAAGTACTGGAGCATTAAGAACACCATAACTAAGTACTGGAGCATTAAGAACACTGTTACTAAGTACTGGAGTATTAAGAACACCATTACTGAGTACTGGATTATTAAGAACTCCGTTACTAAGTATTGGAGCATTGAGAACACTGTTACTAAGTACTCGATTATTAAGAACACCGTTACTAAATACTGGAGCATTAAGAACACTGTTACTAAGTACTGGAGCATTAAGAACACCATCACTAAGTACTGGAACATTAAGAACACTGTTACTAAGTATGACTTTGAGATGCTGCTGTCTGAAACTGCCATCTTCCAGCCGTGTGTCCTCACCCAGATCATAAAGAAGAGAATTCTTATGACAAGAGTCTCGGCAACCGTGTCCTTGTAGGTCGTCCGCCTTGGTCTGGTGCTTGTCATGTAGGCCTGCATGATCAGATGCGCAGCTGGTGGAGTGGGTCCTATTCTGCTCCTTCATTGCAGTCCACAGCTGGGGCATAATTAGAAGCTCAGAGCAAGCCAATCATTGCTGGTTTGTGTGAGGGAGTCTCCTACTGATCAGGCTCAGAGCATTGCAGCTCCGCCCACATGCCAGCAAGCAGGGGAAAGGGAGCATCTGGTTGTCTCTGACAGTGGCTGTCCTGCCACTTTCCTCCTTCCTGTAGTTTTGTGGAGTTTTCCCTACGAAAGTCCTGTCTGATTGATCTCTACTGAGCTGCATTCTCCTATGGATTTATCTTTAATAATGTCACCACACAGATAAAACAACAACAAAGGAATGGCTGCCTGGAGGTCTATACCTCTTGGGTTTGAAAATAATTTTCTCTGATTGATACCATTGGCATGGTCACAAGTTATTTTTTTTAATTATTTATTCTTAGAGAATATCATACATGCAGGCAATGTATTTGGGTCCTCCCTCCAACTCCTTCCAGACCTCCCCCCAGTATGCCTTCCTGCCAACTTCATGTCCTCATTCATTTACAAAAGAATACCCCACTGAGTCAATTAGTATTGACTCTATGCATATATGTGCAGGGTCACCATCCACTGGAGCTTGGGTAACCTATGGGGGTCCATACACTCTGAGAAAACGGACTCTCTCTTCCCCAGCAGCCATTAACTACCTCAGCTAGAAATGGGGACTTGTGAGTCCCTTCCTGTCTTTGACCACTGGTAGAGCCAAGTAGTTTATAGGTACATAAGAAATGTTAAAACTGTAGAGTCTCCAACTTGGATGTAAGGGAGAAATTGCATTAAAATAAACTAAATGTCAGCCAGAAATGAAAATAAAGGCAGCTAGGGAGAGTCAAGCTTCTTATAAACGAAAGGGGGTGGTTTCCATCAAAGAGGAAAATTCAACCTAATTAAAACATAATAATACTTACTATGTGCTATACTCTATAGTTACTCAGTATTGGAAGCAGAAGAATTCAGATGTGATCCCCAGTGCCCCAAATTTCATAATATAATTAATGCCAACAGGCATAGATCACCGCTATGGAGACTCAGCCAAGGGCACAGATTCTGCCTCCAAGGAGATATAGCATAGGGCTGGGTACAGAGGAGGGTGAGATAAGGAATTTAACCTTGTTTCCAAAGGGATCTGGTCTGTGCCAGTGTTATTCCTGGTGTCTCTAGCGTAGCAGGTCTCAACCTGTGGGTTCCAGCCTTTGGGAGGTCAAACGATCCTTTTACAGGGGTCATCTAAGACCCTGGAAAACACAGATACATTATGATTCATAAGAGTAGCAAAATTTTTAGTTATGAAGTGGTAATGAAAATAATTTTATGGTTGGGGTTCACCACAACACAGATTGAAGCCTTAGGAAGGTCGAGAACCTCTGCTCTAGTCTTTCGTCTGTACACCTTGGCTTATATTTGGAGAGTTTGGGATGTGATTTTGGGCCAGGGTTAGGGTTTTAAGACACCACTAAACTGGAGGCTAAGACAGCATGGGCAGCCAGTCAGTCCGTCAGTTCCACGTACCTCCACAGGGAATCCTCATTAAAAACTGTGTGCTGAGGCCCAGATGCCCTCTCTGGCTGGCAGCAGTCATTGAGTGCTATCACACGCTGATGCCAGGGAAACAACTTGTCCAGACTGGACAGCAAGAGGACCATCAAGGCTTTGCATTCTGTCCTTCTGCATACTCTATTCAGTAGGCTCATCTTCCCTGGGCCAATTTTAATCTTTTCTCTGTTACACGCTCTGAGTATAATCCCTTCTGGGGGTTTTGAGAGCACTAGGAAACTGTTGTACTTAGGGTGGCTTTGGGACCTTTCCTGGTTTTATACTTGATGTCAGAAGCGAGTTTGTCTCTATACAGTTTAATTCACCCAAGGATAAATGAGTGTTTGTTATGGAAAGAATAAAGGTGTTGTGGGATAACTATTAAATCTGCTATCTCGAATGTTCTTGCCTGGTATAAATCCTGACTCCAACAAAGCCTGGATAAATAGCCTTTGTTTTCCCTACCAGGATTCTAAGGCATATGATAAGAATCTGAGCCTAGCAGGCAGGTGGCAGACTGCCTGAACTTCAGTTAAACTAAACAATTCAAAAAGTCTTTACTTTATTGACAGTCTGGTTAAAGATGCCTGTCTGAGGCGCCTCCAAGATGGAGTTGTTTTTCTTTTCTTTTCTTTTCTTTTCTTTTTTTATCACCGAATGAAAGGACGTGGTAACAAAAAGACAGCATTTGCCTCTCGGTGTGTTTGACTTGTAAAGAGGAAATGCCATTTCCCCCTGACCTTCCCATGGCAGAGTGAGTGGATGCAAGGTTATGACCACCTTGTGCACATGGTAGATACCCTCTGGGGAATGAGGCATGAGGGTGTTGTGTGATGAGGTTTGAGATCACATCCTCTGGGAAACCCCTTCTCAGCCTGGTGGTCATGAAGATCACATCTGTGTTGTTCCATCATTCCGGGCACACCTTTGTGGCAGACGTTATCTGCATGCTGTGCCTAGATGACATCTGAAAATCTCCCACCGTTGGAGGCAGAGTGGCCTTTGCTTTGATATTCTGGGCACTTTAAACACTGATGGACCTGCCTATGTTCAGGAAGTACACTTGTGGACTGGAATGAATGAATGGAACTGTAGCTTGGGAGTAGTGTGGTATAGAGGAAGGGAGATTGGCAGTAAAAGCCCACTTGAGTTCAAATCAAGTCTCGGTCTTTAGCAGGTGTGTGTCCTTGGATGACAACTTTGCCTAAAACCCAGTTAATTCAACTGTGAAGTGAGTTTAATGCAGCCAACCAACCTTGTAAGGTGCAATATATGTGAAAACACTTACTCCGTGTCTGATGCTCAGTAAATATTAATTCCTTTCTTCTTTATTGAGTATAAGAAAAGAAAATTTCTGAACATTGCCAAAGTAACATTTTAAAAATTGGGATTCAAGTCTATGAAGCTGCCACAGCCAGGTTCTTGTAGGTTCAGCAGGAATGAAGTCTAATGTGCTGAATGGTTGGATTCTCTACCATGTATTACTTCCAGAAATACCACGAGGAGTAGCTACCAGTTCCAGATGTGAAGGAACTGAACTTCCACATGGTTGCAAGCCTTCTGAGCACTGAGCAGCTTACTCCGGTGCAAAACTATCAACTGGTGGGAAAGCCGGTCCATGTCCTCTAACCTAACGACAGGCAGGCTAACCAAGGTGTCAGTGATGGAGCAGAGGTTCTTCATGACAACCTGGACTATAAATGATGATTTTATCAAAGCACAGTACTACCTCTCACGTGGGGAGCTTTTTTGATTGAATACAGGGCAGCTACTGGCTTTGCATCTCTATTACCTCACAGGCTATAGCCAGGAATACATCCTGTCTCCTGACACTTCTGAAGCAGACAAGGACTGCCATTTGTAGAAATATGCTTGGGGTATAATCTGCAGTTAAGTGCACAGTTGATTTATCATTATCTTAGGTTATTTAGAATCTGTTATTTATGTTACTAATCTTGTACCAAGATCTCTAAGTCATCGCCTATGATTCCTCCAACAAATAATAATAATAATAAATCCCACTCAACATTCTATTCGGACATCATCAGTCTGAAAGGTAGTAAGATATAGTTGTTCCAATGACTGAAACGAAGGGAAAGATGGTTAATATAACAGAGGTTTCTACGGGGCATGCTTTAAATCAGTGTGTACAAGCAATTTAAACAACTCATCCTGTCATCATGTTTAAAGCACATTGATTTCTTTCTTCCTTCTCCCCTTTATGGTTGATTTTTACCCTTCCTGTGGATTTCCATGGCAAGCCCAAGGAAAAGAAACTCCAAGAAGCTTAGCTGTAATCACCTGTGTGGCAGACTGCTTCTTTTAAAATATTTCTAATAAATCAAGAGGAAAAACAAATCTCTGTCATCATGCTACATCTGACAAATTGAAATTAGATTGCACCAGCTCTGGAGAAACACAGATGAGTTGCTTTGATTGTTCTTCCCAGTTAGGAGTTAGCAGGTACAAGAGGTTGTGCAAGGGTTAGATTTTCAAAGAATCACCTCTGATCAAAATTTGTGATTTCAAACCCTCAATCTTTACTCAGTGGGAGTGGGAGTTTAGGGGATAAAAATAAAACTGGATAGTTTTGCATACACATCACACACACACACACACTTCTCTTTAACTCTAAAATTATTCTTTTGGAGAGTGGTGAATGGGATTATTTTCTAGCTGTGAATTTTGGTGTTATCAGCTGTCAGGTTGGAAAAATGTATAGTGGTAATAAAGAGGAAAATATATGATCCATAAATAAAGAAAAACGGGACTTGTTTGGCATTATAAAGTTTTAAAGCCTTTAGGTAGCAAAGACTCAAAACAAATCCTTTTCTTTAAGCCTCACAGGCTTCCCCAATCCTGCTCCAAAGCCTATAAATGGTGTTCCCCGTGGGCTGGAGAGACTGTATATCAAAAACAAAAAGGCATGGCCTTAGTCCTCTCTCTGCTCTTGCCACTTAGCTTTTCCTTGTTTGTAGGAGGTCAAGGTGAAGAACATGTCAGGCTCAGAAGAAGGCAGAAAATCACCCTTGGCCTCTATTTCTAAGAATTTCCATATGCTCCCCCCAAACAATGATGATCAAGACTGTGGGTGTTCACTGACCACATCCCATAGGTTGTGGGTAGGGCACGGTGCTGCCAAGCAGGGAGGAACTGGCCCAGACTCGCTGCTAAAGTGCTCTAGAACAGTTACCCACCAAGTGACAGTGATGAGTAACAACAGAATGACTAATTGAGCATGTGTGTCAGCTTGCCATTGATTAGCTTGGGGAGTGCAATGGGCACTGGAAAGCTTGCTTTGTTTGTTTGGAAGACTTAAGGAGGAGAAGGGGTTGATATAAAACAGTGAGGGAAATGGCTCCTTGCAGGATTCACAGAAGGAAATGTAACACTGGCTCCAAAGGCAATTCTTCAACAGCCTTTGTATCACTGTGCACATTTTATTTTTAATGAGGAATTTGTCATGGGTTAAGAAGATGGTGATGAGTCAGCATATCACAGGCCCACACTCCCAGGCTATTGCGTGAAGGTCTTTGCTCTGGTGAAAATGTGTTATCTCCCTAAAACATCCAGGCGCTTCCCACCGCTGTCACTGTACAATTTGCAAAGCCTTGGTGATGTTTCTTGTATTATGCTACTTACACGCTAAAATGTACATGCATGCTCCTGCAAATTTAGGTAAATTATGAATAAATTAAATCTTATCTAAATAAACAAGTGTCTTTTTGAACCAAAATGCAAGCTGTCATGAATATTTAAGTGGACAAGAATGAACCCTCTTCCTGCTATGTTTCTTACAGAGCGCATTCTGCATTCTTGATTTCAGGAAAGAAATTGAACAAGGCTAGAGAAGCAGAATTGACTCCTCACCAGGGACATGAACACTGAGAAAGCTGGCTTGGAAGAGTGATACATTTAAAAAAGATCCATTATGGAGATTAAATTATATGGGTGTCTACTGACACGGGAAATCGCTGCCTTTCACTCAATTGTGGAGGCACAGGGCTTGTGGGAAGTTATCAGTTTTATCATTCTTTGAGTGGAATCAGACACTTTTTACAAATTGCAATTCTAGAATGTTCTGAGATGCAGACAGTCCAGCTTCTTACTGATTTAGCTCCTAGCACTATGAATAAATACCTGGAGCAAACAACTTATAGAAAGGAAAGGTCTGTTCTGGTGCACAGCTTGGAGGTTTCAGTCCATGGTTGATTGGCACCTGCATCTTTTCAGCCTCCAGAAGGTGGAGGCAATACATTATAATGGTGTTCTGTTTTCTTCCTTCTGCTGTGATAAAACACTCCAACTAAAAACAACTCTGGGGAAGAAAGGACTTATTCGGCTGACACTTCCAGGTCATAGTCCGCCATTGAGAGAAGTCAGGGTAGAACTCAAGAAGGAACTGGAAGCAGAAACCATCGAAGGATGCTGCTTGCTAAGTCACTCTCTGGCACACCAAGACTCCTTTCATCTGGCTTTATTACATAGCCCAAGACTACTATTCCAGAGAATGGTGCTGCCCAGAGTGGGCTGAACTCCTATGTGTGTCCTCCTATGTCAGTTAACAGTTGAGGCATTCTCTTCCAGACATGTCCATAGACCAACCTGATAAAGACAATTCAGTTGAGAGTTTACAATTACTCAACTGAGACTTTTTCCAGGGATATTCTAGGCTCTGTCAAATTGGCAATGCTAACTGGGACAGGCGCAGAGCATGTGATGGCGCAAAGGAAGGATTTGGAGTTCTACTGTCCCTTAAAGTGGCATATCCCTAATGACCCCAAGATCACTTGGCAGCCCTGCCTCATCTCTCCTGCTAGGCTCACCCTGGGGACCAAGCCTTTGCCACATGGGTCTTCGTACGACCCTTAAGAGTGGATCTATAGTATAAGGTTCTATCAGAATCTTCAGGCATAAGGCTTGGCTCATCCTGGTCTAAACTTTCCAGTTCTCAATGTCAAGCTGGAAGACCTCAGTTAATCTTTGAAAGCCACATTTCTGCAAAACAATGCTGTTTTCCCATTATTCATAGGAAAACCACAACAGACAATGAAAAGAAACAACAGAGTGTCTGAGTTGAAGAGCAGATGGACTTGTTAGAAAAGAACAAGTTTCTGAACTTCCAGGCCCAGGCCATGCTTTCATACCCTTAAATGTTTATAGACCATTGTTACAATTGGTCTATCATATTTTTTATTAATATTAATCTCTTACTACACATAATTGATAAATGAAGCTTTATCGTGGGTCTGTATCACATACAAATAACCATAAAGAAGGTTTGGTAATTACTTGTGGCTTCAGGTTCCTATGAGACAGCTGAAAATGTATCCTCAATAGATAAAGTGGTTCATCGTTTGTTTACATGTGCTTCTGCCTTGTCAGACAACTGGGCCCTCAAAGGCAAAGGTTATATTGATTCTGTATTCCCAATAACAAGAGACATAAGTATTTGATGAATGTTTATTTATCGAAAGAAAGCTATACCCATTACGTTGCTGTTGACTATGGCAACAAATCTGAGACTCATTAGCTCCTGCATACCTACACTGCCATCTCAGTCTCGGAGCAGACACCTTACCAACCGAGCTACAGTCCTGGCGCTAAGCTGTATCTTAGCTGGGCATAAACTTCTAAAGAACATCTATGAACTTGCTTTAGGATCTAATCATCTTAGCAATGAGAGAATCACTAACTGAATCAAGGGCAAGGATTCCATAATACATGTTGTTTCCATCTCCACTGCTTTAAATGGCGAAATCCCAAATCCTGACCCCTCCCTGGTAATTAGCGCTTAGTCTTAGAAGATTAGATTAAAGTTCGCCATCTTCTTTTCACACTACATCCTCGAACATGTGCTGAGGGTCCCCCTCATTTGGGGCCACACACTGCAATACAGTGCTAGTTTGGGACAGATGGTCCCCACCTTGTCAGGTAGAAGAATCTTAAGATTTTTATAGGCAAGATATAGCTCTGGCTTTCCCACAACAAAGTTAAAGAACTCCTTTTTGCTCAAATGAAGAGGTGTTGGAGGCACAATTAGAGGTTGTGAGAAGCAAGTTATCACTATGAGTGAGGAAGATACATTTATTTTCAGAATCAGGACTTACATATCCCAGAGGACCAGTGTCCCTTTGGCCTCATCTTAGACAGACCACTGGACCACAAGTGTGGCTCAGTATGGTACCCTCTCACTCAGATTTAAAGCTGACCTCTCTATCAGGAGAGAATGTGGGTCAAGTTCAGAAGGACCAAGCATCACAGATTTGTTTTTTTTTCTATCTGCAAATGCAAGCCCTTTGCTTGGTGCTGGGAAGACCCAGAGAGTTCTGAGTTCATCTGATTCTGGACTCCCTGCCTAACTGCACACAAGTTAGAGCTGAGCCAAGGGGCTGGCCCCATGTGTCTGTATAGTACAGCCCTTGTTCTCTCCTGCCCTTTAGGACAATATCCTGCATGATCAGAGAAGCAAAAAAGATGTCACAGAGTTGCTCCCTGGGAGGAAGATATGGTTTCTGAGCAAGACAAAAACAAGAAGAAACACTAATGGAAAAACCCACTGGTGCAGCTCAAACTGTGTCTCCATCAGCATGAAAGGCAAGTGTACAGGCCTGGAGAAAGGCTTTGATCTTGTCTCCAAGTTAAAGGGAATTTGAAAGAAGTCCATCTGTAAAGGTGTTTGTGAATTACGTATAGCGAGAGAGATTTCATGGCAGGTGTTGGGGTGGGGAAGCTTGCTCACTCTCCTGTTCGTTCTAACAGGGAGAAATGCCAGCCCTAAAGTCCTGCGCCCGAGGTTGATCTAATCAGTCTCATTCCAACATGCTCTTCTGATTCACTCAACCGTCTACAACCAATGGGTACAAAGTCACCATTGGAGTGCTGAGAATTAGAGAGCAAGACAGGCAAAGACATGGGGTTTCTGGAGCAGCCTACTCTGCTTGGATCTTCCTCTCTCCCATATCTCTCCAGACAGGTGAACAGTTAGGGGGACAAAAAGACAGACTTGGAACCTCTTACAGTATAGCCTTGTCCCTGACCAAAGGGAAGTATGAAAGGGCAGACTGGTGTTGGAGATGGTAGAAGGGCACCAATGGCTGGGGGAGACCAGAGATGGCGGGGACTAGGAAGTGGGCCATACTGGAATTAAAGCCATATTGATGTATACACTGCTTTTCAATTCAAACCTCCACCGAAGAACAGGGGCTAGGGCACACACTCATTAAATGTAAAACCAACTGTGAGGTCCATCCATTACCAGGAGACTGACGACACACCTACAGCCTGTCTCAGAACTTTACTTAATAAATCAAAGCTGGCAATCCCTCCCAAATTGATATGGAAAGCTTTTTAGCCACCATGACCTGCATGCATCTTATCCATTGTACTTCTTAAAATAAGAAGTGAATATCGATCAACACACACACAATCCGTTTTTGTCAGGGAGTGACAGTGCATCTCTCTTTAGCCACCAGACAAAGGGGAGGCCCCTGAAATGTGGCACAGCTTGGGTCCAGATCATCAGGCGTCACGCAGCACACACACAGATCTAGCAGCCGTCATCTGTGCAGAACTCAGAGTTTCTGCAAATGCTTCAGTCTCATCCCGTTGTCACGCTTGAGCTGCGCAACCACCTGCCAAGGTTTTTTTTATTATCTCTTCTTTCCCAAAGAGGAAGTAGAAGCAGAGAGGAATTAGAAGAAGAGAGGATAACCCTGCAGCTCTGGACACNCCCCCCCCACTGGCCCAGGAAGTGCTATGCAGAAACATCTGCCCCTCCCACCCCTGGCCTAGCATCCTATCCACCCAAAGGATGATGGACACTAGTGAGCCTCCTAGGGAACAACCTTTAATTGCCAGGTGTTGATATGGAGCAGAGGTTGGACACAGCTAAGTCAAGCCTGACGTCAAATATGAACCCAAGCCCTCCTTTTATACCCACTTGCTTTGGGGTCAGTGATTTCACATTTTACATAGCGACCATGAGCTAGCTCATTAGAAGAACCCAAAGGGTAAGGGGTAGTATGAACGGACTTTCTTGATTGTCATTTTAGGGACACTGTAGCCAGGAAATTCAAAAGATGGTGTCCACAGCCAATGTTCATCATCCAAACAGCAGGGATGTCTCAACTGGTCAAAATGTCAGGTCTGGAGTCAGAGAAGAACCCTGGCTCTGCAGGAGATCTGAGGAGTGTAGACTGGGATTCTGGGAGCAGAAACTCCCAGAATTGACTGGGAGAAATATCTGTTGGGACAGCAGCTCTAACAGGAGGTTCATACCCAAAGCCGGCCAAAGCCGGCCGAAGGAGTAGGCCCCATCCAGAAGCCGTGAGGATAAAGCAGACCCTTGAGCCATATAAACACTGCAAAGGAAAGCCTAAAACAGAATGGAGCCAAATACAGAAGACCACTAGTTCCCAGACATGGAGACAGTGAGTGTGGTCAGCCTACACTGGTCTCACTGGCCATGCTCTAAACGTGATGTGGCCTTGGGCTGCTTTAGATAGGGATTCCCGGGGTTGAGAGGAGAAGGATTTTGAACAGAGATTTTTTTAAAAATCATTTTGCTAGTGTCCAGGCACACAAGCCCAGAGGGCTAGCACGTGCACGTGGCATTCAAAGGTGCTCTATTGAGGGGGATGGTGGTGGTTTGGCTGCCTGAGTGTTGGAGTCACTGGACTGGGGTGCTATAGAGATGATGCTGGTAGTCATTGGAAGAATTTGGACCAAAGATCAGGGTACCAGTTACAAGCCACTGGGTCTGAAAAGGGTCGTATCTAGGCTGCAAGTGGGACTTTCCGTGATGGGAGGCAAACCTCTGCTTTCCTGTCCAGTTGCAGGCCACACAGTGCATCTGGGACGTGACATCCTGAATGTCCTGCCTTTGACCCCAGACAGTATCCTTCCCTCACACCAAGTCCATGGAGCCTTTATTCAGGCCACTTGCCCTATCTTCCCAGGGAATTTTCTCTTTCCTTCCAGACTGCAGGATGCGAATTGTGGACTCAGGTCCCTAGTGAGAGCAATGACGACATCCTGGCAGGGAGGCAAGATCTTTATTTGCTCAGTTTTGATGGGACAACACAAAACTGAATCATTTCCCCAGGGCTCTCCCTGGGCCTTCAAAGTCCACATGGGCAGGTGGCTCCAATAAACAGGCTGGGCAGCTCAGCTGCTTCAGCCAGGCAGGGACTCAGAGCAGGTCTTGGCCTCTTGCAAGGTGGAAGTTGCTGCTGGTGGGGTCCTGTGCAGAGCCGCTCTGAGGCTGCCTTCTTGCCCAAGTCCAACAGCTTTCTCTCTGCCACTGTCACATGCAGAGCAACTCTCTAGAGGAAAGCAGGAGAATCACCCCTGGGCTTGCGGCACTCAGAAAACCACAGTTTTAATCTTTTGAATCTCAGCTCTGCTGTTTATTACCTGTCTAGCCCAAGATCAATCATCTAATCGCTCTTAAACCAGTCTACATAAAACCTTGATTTGCATGGTCAGAAAGAAGGAAAGTAGCTATTCCTGAGTACTTGATCTGTTCCAGACAGCATGGTGTGTGTGTGTGTGTGTGTGTGTGTGTGTGTGTGTGTGTGTGTGTG